>JABJVR010002562.1:0-26572 GCA_025773905.1 Chitala chitala
CACATGATCGCATTTTATTGACGATACAGCCTGAAGAACTGAACAGTCTTGTGCTGAAGGTGGTACGTCAGCGATGTGTTTGAACCACGGAAAGCAAACAGTTTATTGCAGTGAATGCAGTAAATTTTGTCGCCATCGTGAACTTTGCCGTCAGCAATTATCTTAAAAACAAAATGCTTGCTCAACTTTCTGCTTAAATGCTTAACAGCAACGTTGCTTTCGTTACTCGCCATACTGTCTAAACGGAAATAGAAATCTACTAAGGTAAGTAAGTAGTATTGAAGTAAATAAGTAACCGAAATAAACATTTGTAAAAATTAATCGAAAAATTACTGATTAAAGAACATTTAATCGATTAAAAATTTTAACGATTAAACGATTAATTAATCGTTAATTTCCGCAGCCCTAAAAATTAGTAACATATTTTGCACTGAAATTTGGAACTATTTAGAACAACAACAACAACAAATTAGGCTGTTGCTGTTATTGCTTGTTGCTGTGATTACTGTGATGTTCACCTCAAGTGCTCACTTCAGTTTTGTGTGTCTCACATTATACTGAATGCAACCTGAATTGACTGTGGGTTTGTGGTTCATACACATTCAGTATCACGATGTCCCTGTTCTTTCAAAGGTGTGAAGAGCACTAGTTTTCTAACTACTCCTTGGTGAAACGGAAAAGAAGATCTTAGGAGGATTCACTTTTACTTGTGAAATCTCAGTGCAACAGCAGAACAGCTGTTGTCACACATGCACTATTGGTTTCATTATGTGAGACTTTATAAATGTAAATTCTCTTTGGTTAAAAATAAGTCAAGGAGACTGTGAGTACATAATGTGATAGCACACATATATACTTATTTCTTGAATTAACTCTTGATTTCTGATATACTGGTGCTGTTAATTTGAAAAGATGTGGTCTGTCTTTTGAACACAAATTAGGGTTACATTACACTATTCAAGTATGGTATTTACTGCATAGAGTTACAGAATGAGCAGTGTGGTGGCTCAGTGGATAGCACTGGCGCTGCTAGCAT
Source organism: Chitala chitala (assembly GCA_025773905.1). Lineage (NCBI taxonomy): Eukaryota > Metazoa > Chordata > Actinopteri > Osteoglossiformes > Notopteridae > Chitala > Chitala chitala. The sequence continues at coordinate 1,037 of JABJVR010002562.1, forward strand.
TGTGGGTTTAAATCTGGCTCTCAGCACTGTGTAAAAATTGAGTTTGCATGTTCTTCCGGTGCTTGCGTTGGCTTCCTCTGTGTTCTCTGGTTTCTGTCTGTAGTTCAAATACATGGTGGTAAGGTATATTGGGCAATCAGAATTTCCCTTAGTGTGTGTGTGTATATATGTGTGTGTGTGTGTGTGTGTGTGTGTGTGTGTGTGTGTTTGTCAGCTGTAGGCTGTCTGGGATAAGCTCCAGGCTACCCACAACCTTGTATGGCATAAGACAAATGGAGGGAGTTATAAAACAGTCACCATTAGAAGAGACAAATAATCTTGTTTGGCTGGTGGTTTGGGCCACTAACTTTCAAGTAGAGAAGGCAGTGCAGAAGGCTTTATGAAGAGGCCTGTCTGAATACTGCTGAATACTGCAATACTACCAGCTCCCCAGGTGGTGCATGTGGCTGCCTGCTGCTCCCCCCAGGAGGTGGACTAAATGCAGAGAACAAGTTCCTTGTATGTGACAAACATACTTGACCAAAAACCTGATTCCAGGTTCCCTTTCTCTTTAGGTGTGTGATCATAATGTTATGGCTAATTGGTGTGTATGTTTAGTACTACCATTAATACACCAGCCTTCAGGTAACACAAAAACCATAATGAGGTCCCAGAACAAAATTATGGTCTTTTCATTACCACATCAAAGGACTGAACACAAAGGTATTAAGAATAAGGTAAGAGACATTATTAACAACTGGTCACTGGGTTGTCTCTAGGTAACCAATAAAATACTATACTGTAATATGCATGCTATAATTCTGGATAGTCATGTCATTCAGCATTGATTGTATTAAAATTAAACATTTTAATAGTTTGGTTTTTCTTTTTAATGAGTAGTAACTCCTGCTTTTCTTGTTCAATATGGACAGAGGTCTCTCAGAGAGACAGTCAAATCGTCTGGTATAAATCAGAGAACTGAAGCTGAGTCTGTAACTTTTTGACATTTTTTATCAAAGGATCTTCATAAGACATCTTTTTTTAGAGATGACAAGATTACTGGCCTTTTTATATAGTGACCTAAAAATATTTTTTCTGTACCTTTGATCTTGTGGGACCTCCCCTGAACTTTTGGCAGTGGAAACTGAGAGGTAGGAAATGATAAATCTAGGACACACTACAACAAGAACTGCCTTGTGAACGGCTGAATTCACACGCTGAGAAGCGATGCACACAGAGAGGACAAGGCAACAGCCTTTATTTTATTTATTTGTGGCTCATGCAACAAATGGTAATGTTTATGAATACATTAAATTAATGTTTTGTTTTTTTTTTAATACTTTGAAACAATGGACCAAACTTCCAAGAGGTATGTTGGTTTTACCTTTCTCTGAGCTCTTAATAATGTAGCCTTCAATAGAGTGAGCTGAACTACTTGTCAAATTCCAGTTAAGCAGAACTTAAATCAATAATTAAAGTTAAAGTGTTTTATCTTTATTAACATTAAAACAAAACTTAAACCAGTGGGTTAAATATGATAGTTTACCTGGTTGAATGAAAGCCATTAAACATGTGATAATATATTTTTCTTCTTAAAAAATGTGCTTTTAACATTAACTATCATTGTTACTACATCAGCTATCTTATCTTCTAATCAGTTGATTTTGATGTACACTAGTTTGTTCTTGTTAGGCTCTTAGCAAAACAAACAAACAGGAAAATGTTCTAGAAGCACAATCACTGTATTTACATTGTGCAAATTTATTCAGAGAACAACTAATCAAAACATGATTAAACAACTGACAGAAACTGATATCCCATCCTGTCTGTTAGTTCTAAAAATGCATGTAAGTTACTGAGGAAAGGTAGTTAATGTATAAATGTAGCACGTGGCTTTGCAGTTTCTGTGGTGACTTTTATTTTGCTCACATACACTACCATTATCTTGTATATCTGACATTTAAAGGGAACATCTACTGAAATGCATCCCTGTTAACTAACAAACTCTACTGCATATATTATGTACCTTAATATTACTCACTTTTTAGAAAGAAACCCCATGAACAAACCTGCAAGGCAAGGATGATGTGTGTGCAAACATGGTATGCTTTTACATTTTACTGTGTTTTTGTTTTGAAATGTGTATCACTTCCAAAAAGGTTGACATACTACTACTGTCTAAAGGTTGACATTCCACTATGGATATGTAATAATAAAACAATTAGGATGCTGTTTGAATTTTGTTAATTTTTAAATATTGTTTATTCTGTAAGCAATAATCATTTTAAGTAGGAACGTCTTGCAGTCAACCTGAAGAAAACTCATAATATAGGACACTGAGCAACATGCTTTAATCTATGCTGAAAACATCAGAATATAGGTCAACTGTCTTCAAAAATTATCTGAGATTTGAATCACCTTCCAGGCAAATACTGAAATTATGGTAATGATCAGCAATAACCTGCTTAGTTAACGTAACCTCTCAACATTTCTCACAATTACAAAACCAGCATCAGCAATTTGTTTTTCCAGTGGCTTTCATTAGGGAGAAAAATATTACAATTTCATCTGAAGAACATTTTTAAAGATTTTATAGCACTTGTATAAGAAAATCCTTACACAAAAAACTAGTGCACACATTAACTGCTCCACTATATTTCTGGGGTAGCATATCATTGTGGTTTAAGACCTCTGGTGTTGTGGGTTTACACCCAGATCTTCTCTGTGTGCATTCGTCACTTTGGTCTAGGTGTTCTAGTTTCTTCTCTTTGTCCAGAGATGTTGCAGGTCAATTTGCCAGTCTATCTTGCATCCTAGACCCTTCAAACACAAAACAGCATTTTTCCTAACGTTCCCTAAATGTTTAGCTAACATTATTTGAACGTTTCGTGTTTGCTGGGGAGAGAAAGAATAAAGAGTGTATGTCAGGTAGACAGACACAGAGAGAGATAGGGAGAAGGGGAGAGAGAGAGAGAGGGAGAGAGAGAGAGAGAGAGAGAGCGTTTGTGTGTGTGTGTGTGTGTGTGTGTGTGTGTGCATGTGTGTGTGGGAGTGAGAGAGTGAGACAAAGACCGAAAGATAGAGTGGCAGTTTGGGTTTCAGAGTGTCAAAGTGCCATATATAACAAAAATTAAATGTGACGTGATGCATCACACATCAATTGCTCTTCAGTCTAAGGTGGACGATGATTAAAATGTAACTGCAAAGTTAACAAAACATAGGATTTATATGATTTTGTTACAAACATTATTATAGTTTAGATTATGTACAGAGGAATGTCTATATTCATTTTGATTTTATTTTTTATTGAACTTTGACAGCCAAAAATAAAGATATGGATTTATTAAAATTCTGGGAGCTGATATTTTTCTGTGTGTTTAACTGGAAAAGTGGGGGTAAGTTGGACTATAAATTATATTTATAATTATTGTTGGAAATAATTTTTAAAAGTATTTTATTTATTCAACAATTGTAACAGACTTGGAGTTGTAAAATGTATATAGTGTAATCATTTGGTAATCTTGAAAATTACACAGCAATCAAATGCAAGTAAATAACGCTCTAGTTCAATATACTGATAAATTAGTCCTCAAGTTTTTAATTCAAAAATAGAAGAGACTGTATTTGTTATTGTAATATTACATTTCACTATCATTTTAAGGCATGAAAAAAAAACTGAACCGCAGACAAAATGTTTCAGTACCGCCCTGGTGTCTTTCAGACTGCCTAAGCATTGTATGTGAAGGGGTGCTCGAAGTGGACCGCGGTCCTGTCGTACCCATGGGATCCAATTTAAGGGTTCTGTGTCGAGCCACGGACGAGCACTGCGGCCGTCGCTTCACCGTGTACCTTAACCAGCGAGCCCAAACACCGTTGCAGGTGATCAACTGCACAGAGGTGCGGCTGATTCTGACCAACATTACCGCACCTAACTTTGAGCTTACGTGCAAAGTAAGCCAGCGTGGACGTGAATGGGTCGTCTGTGGGAAAACCCTCTGGTCTGGGCGTAAGTCCAAAATATTGTCAACGTCGCTTTCGCAAGAAGGATGTGAAAATCTTCAGAATGATTTAGTTATAGAGTTTTTCATAAGCGTTACTAGAAATTTCAATACAGATCACAACTTCAAACGCAGCACGACACGTATCTGTTTCTGCAGATCCTCCAGATAAACCGTCCAAATTTCGGTGTCTCGCTCCAAGAGCTTCAGGACACATTCATTGTTCTTGGGAGAAAGGAAAGGAAACTCACATCCCAACCAACTATATTGTGACGTTTGAAAAGTGAGCAACTTAAAATGTGTACAGATTCAAGTTGTACAACTATATTAAGTACTGTATTTGATTGTGGCTTTTGTTTCATTAAATAAACACGGACCTCCTACGCCAACAGCAAAAACAAAAGCCACTCCTTTTTCCAATGGAGTAATAATGGGAGTTTTCTTCACATTCCGCGATCAGTTCTCGGCATCGAAGGGAAGAGCTCTGTAAGCATACGAGCTCGAAACGTCCTTGGAGAATCAGTCTCAGACGTGTTCCACCTATCTGCCGAGGACATAGGTTCGTACTTTATGTGTTGCCTATGTGAAATTATAATCTCAGTAATTATGACATCCTAAAGAAATCTCACTTTCGAGTCTCATAAATTAATTACTACGATATAGAATTTCATAATATTATTTCTTGTTCTCTGGTTGGCGCCCCATCCAGGGTGTCCCTCGTCTTGTGTTATGAGCTACCTGCCGGGGGCTCCAGGCAATCCCTGTATAGAATAAAGCAGAGTGGACAATGGATGGATGAATGGATTTCTTGTTTTGTTACCAATAATCCCATATATTTAGCTATCATTTTTAGAAATCTTGATAAATAAAGCACAAGTCCTTATTGCATTTTTTGTGTTTTTATTTTTATTTCAGAAATACCCAGTACACCCAATATTACTGGAATCTACTTCAAAAGTAATTCCTCTGCTATAGTGCTCTGGCAGAGTCTTGAATACTCTGGAACACTAAAACCTAGAGTGAGGCTCAAAATCAGAAGAGATGACACCATTTTCTTGGTATAACTGTCACATACTTGTGAAATCTCACAGACACACTGACACACATATTGTTATCCTTATTCTGTGTTTCACAGTAGATATGTCATTGACTGCACTGATTGTTTTTGCCTTATTAACATGCTCACTGGTCAGAGAATATTCATTGTGTGCTCCCCTTAGACTGCTAAAACTGTTTTATGTAGGATGAGAGAGAAGGTTTTGAGCCCAGAAGAGGAGAACTGGTGCTGGAAGGCTTCCAGCCCATGACACAGTACGAGTTTGAGGTCCAAGTCTGCGCTACAGAACGACCACACAAATGTAGTATGTGGAGTGCAGCAGCAGAAATTACAAGCCCTGGAATTGGTACTCACTGTATTCTGTCTTCTCTGAATACACGAGAGAGCACAGATACTGCTATGGGTGTTTCAGCATTTTCTTCCAAATGTTTATTTCCCTAATATCCTCTTTTGTCTTTGCTCAGCACCTTCCAGAAAGCTAGAAGTATGGCGAGTATTTGGAGACACTGAAGAGAAGGGAACACAGAATGTGACTGTGCTGTGGAAGGTAACTCTTTAGAGATTTACACGTGAAAGTGTGTATATGCTCCTTGAGATTTTAGCAGCTGTTCTACTGTAATACAAACCCACAGAACACTTCTAGACTATGCTGACTCGTATTAGCTAATGTCAAGATATTATGGTTTATATTATCAGCACTTAGTCATTTTAAAGAGCATGTGTCCCAGATGGTAACTGTTGTATTGCATGACAGGCTACAGTTATGTTTCACCACAAGAAAGGCTACTAGAGCGTTTGAAATTATTTGGCTGGTCTAGTTGTGGGCTAAGTGACAGAGAATAGATTGTCCTGTAGCTCCATCTTCTGGTTACAGCTGCAGTTTTCTCTGCTGTTTTGTTTGGTATTTTAACCGATGGAAATTTACTCGACATCTAGTTGTTATAAAAAGACTACACTTTAGTGCATGGAATAGTATGATTTGGATTGTATCCCTTAAAATAGTACGTGTGTACAGTAAGAAACGTCTGTGTTTGTGAATTGCACATTATGTCGGTTTTTAATTCAGATTTACATTTCTATATTTTTCAACACTACTCAGTTATATTGGTGTTAGCTGCTGTTTCATCTGAGTTAAATAAAAACCTTGATATAATTAAATTACAATGCACTTCAAATTTCACCACACTGAATCAACGAGTTAAAGCTGTAAATCTATCACAGTTGCAGTCTTAGAAGAATGGAACAAGGGGCTTGTTTTAGCACCTGGGATGAAAAGCGAGAACTGACTCACGGTGGGGGAAAGGCAAGACTGTACCGTTATGTAAAAGTTATGTTTTAAAAGAAATAACCCAGAAGTTCCCAGCCTCACGGCTCCATTTTTATGTCTTAATTTTTTCGTGACCCCAGTTTATTTTCTTATTATTTATTTGTTTATTTTTACGTTAATTCCTTCCTATTTCGGAAAAAAAATGATAGTGATCTATATATGACAGAACATTGTCTCTTGTTTTGGACTCCTTAATAAATTTTTGTGTCATTTGAAATTATATTTTGAAACTGATGAAATAAGTCTAACAAAACATGAGAAATAGCAATCACTGAAAGTATAGCAAGGGTCAGAAGGACCAGAACATAACAGGCAGAAAATAAAGTTGTGGAACTGACACCTGCAAAGTATATAATTGTTTGTGTGCATGTCTGCATAGGGAACACATAACCAGCAACAGCATTTATACATAACTTATATGTGAGTGTTAAGGACTGCCCAGAAACAGAGTGCACCAGTACACATTTAAGTCTCTTTAGGATTAGTGGAGAGTCTAAATTTGTTGATGCTATGAAGTTGACTACAAAGCAGGTAAGAGGGGTGATGTTTTAGCAGAACACGTGAAGGCAACAGAAAGCTTTTTGATATACTAAACATCGTTAGAATTGTCACCATGTGTTTGGTTACAAAGGGGGATGTTAACGAAAGAGAACGATAAATAGAATCAGATCAAATATATGTTTACTATAAGGCAGGTTTATTTTTTCATGTTAAAGAGGACATTGGTTTAAGTGGAATGAATTTTTATACCATTAGTATGAAAAATATTAGCACTCAATAAAAAAGTACATCTTCTGTGTTGTTTGTCATGCAGCCCTTAAGCACCAGAGACTACAGCGGTACAGTTTTGCGTTATGAGGTTTCATATGAAGAGCAAGGGGAACAGAAGATCGTCTCTTGCACGCCTGAAGTCACGCGATGCATTGTTCAGCCTTCACGCGCAGTTAAAACGCTTCACGTAAGCGCTGTGACATCTATGGGAAATTCTCCAGTAGCGGATCTCAGCATTGAGCACTCAGGTGCGGTTTTCCGTTAACTCCTTAAACTTGCTTTGCAGTGACACAGAGTGGGATTAACGTTATTCCCAATCACAGAAGGCGTTTTTCAATTGCCGTTGCTGGTCTAAATGCAGAAAGCCGCTGAGCTGAAGCAGCTAAACACGTTTTCCTGTAAGCGGCAATGATGTGGCAAATGCTGCGCCGGAGCGCGTAATTCAGAAATGAAGTGCAGAAAACCCACCTTGTGGTGTGACTTTTTGCAGGCCTGCCTTCGCCTCAGGTGACGTATGTGGCTCCTGTAGGTGAAAACAGTGTACTGTTGACATGGTGCGCGTACGCTCACCACACCGAGCCTGCTGACTGCCATATAGTCCAGTGGCAGAGCAACTCTGTGAACATGCGGTGGAAAAGGATAGCCTCCGGGCAGAACTCCACAGTTATTGAAGGTGATACGTCCATAAACTCAAAACATGTAGTGTATAACTGACCAGTAATTCTGTTTGAACTCTGTTTTGTAAAATGTTATTTTTTTAGTTAAAAATTGTCTTCCACTTGTCCCCACAAGCCACAGCTGAGAAAGAAATTAACAATGTCAAATAAAGTAGTTCAAAGAACACAGTGAAGCACACACTGTTAATTTTATGCACACCTAAGATAATTAACGTCAGATTATTAAAACACAGATATACTCGTTGGATTTTACAGACTTGAAGCCTGGCACCATATTTAATGTATCGCTGTACACTGTAACACCAGTTGGGGTGTCTGCTCCTGCCTCTGTCCAGGTGTATTCTAAAGAGGAAGGTATGTGCATGTCGTTTCATATGCTTACCAAGCTAAGAAAGAATCATCCAAGAAGCCGCTGTTGTAAAAATGCAATTCATTTTACTGATGCCACAATTTATACAAAAAAATAATGTCGCACTAACTGGCGCATTCATTTAGAGTGACTGTCCAAAAGCATGTAAGTGCCCACATTGCACTTTCTGTTTCAGTCCCACTTTCTGGACCCAAGGTGTCAATAAAGGCTGTTGAAGAGAATCGTATACTAATCCAATGGGAAGAGCTCGAACTGGACCAGCGCAGGGGCTTCATCACCCATTACAACTTACACATTAGCAAGTGCAGCAGTGGGCAGCGTAAGCACAAGGGTAATGTGTCATGTTTTGTTTTTTCACTGTGCAGTGAGTACAAGTATGTCTGAGAAGCAGAGCGAGCACGGTGGTACAGTGAAAAACGGTGTGCGGATGTACAGTATCACCTCTTTCGCATTGCATACCTGTTTTCTGCTACACAGGTCACAACCCCGAAACAGCAAAGAAAGAAAAGGGACTGTCACCATTTACCGAAAGCGCTCTCGTTCCAGTAACTCAGTTGCCCTCTAGCTTTGAATCATCAGACACACAGACTGCGTCACTCAGTCAGGCTACCTGTCTTTAATGTGATGACGTATAGACACTCTTCTTGCATCAAGCAGATCGCTATTTGTGATATGTTAGATGGCTGGTGGCTTAGTGGTAGTGATAATTTGAGTTTCAAGAGCTGGCTTGTTGTTGTTATTGAACCCTGGCTCTGCTGGCTTGTTGGGTGCCCTGCAAAAATCGTTTCAGTCAGTATCAAGCTATATGTTATAAGTATGGAAATGGCTTAACTGAAACCCATCAACACGTTATAATCTGTATGTTTAACTGCATGTCAAAGTGCATGTTCAGTTCAAATGATCATTTCTTTAAAAACGTTATAGGTCATTACCGATGTGGGCTTGCTCCTCTCTGAAGAACAAGCTTCCTTGTTGATTCTCTCTGTGCTGAAGTTGCTTGAGACTGAATCTATAATTAAACGGTTTTCTGTGAGCACAACAGGAAGGAAGGGCAGAAGTAGAGATGTGTGGCTTTTATGTATAAGTGGTTTTGAGAGCTCTGTTTACCACTTCAGGTTCATGAGCATTGAGGTTTCCCTGCTAACATACTATTCATTTCACTGGTAAAACGTATCTTCGTGACACATCCCCATGAATTCACTATCACATAGGTTTGAGAGTACAAGAGTATGTCTTGGTATATTGTTTACTGTCAGTTTGTTTGTTTCATGTTTTTCTATGTAATATAGGTTGCACAATAGTGTTTTTTAGGCATTTTGTGCATTTTCTCAGGTGCTTCCTTTATATGGTAATTGTTTTATAGCTGTCATAGGTCTTATTTACATATACAGATCTTAGCCACAGTGCGTTTGTTCAGCCTGTACAAAAACTGTTCACAAATGTTCACTCTCGAACAACCTTGTTTTAAGTTAGTTTTGGTAAACATACACACAAGTGCTACCATTGCAATAATCAGATTAGTACACCTTACAATGAAAACAGCAGGAATGTCTTATCCTTTCAGTGACGGTACCAGGTCCAGAGCATGGAGAGATGTGGTTGGACAGCCTGGACACCAGCCTGGACCTTCATGTCTCAGCCTCTAACGCAGTTGGGGAAGGCCCAGTTGGTGACGGGGTGAACTGCTGGCTCAAGCCCTTTCCAGAAGCACAGTCTCAAGGTCTTTCAGAAGGTCAGAATCATTTCCCACCTGTGTGTTTTGTCTCATGCCTGCCAAAAAACACCATGAGATGTTTGGTGGCATTATTCATTGTACACCTTTGTGTTTTGGTTGTTTGTAAACACTTAGCTTAACCCCTGAGATAAATTTTGGTGCTTGAATGGCATTTCATTTGATGAATTAACAATAATGCTGTTATCTCTGTGATCTATCGCTCAAGATTTCCCTGTTGAAACCATCAAAATGTGTCAGTGGTACATATTGACATTGTTTTGGGAAAATTGTGTCTAATATTAAGATAAATTGAATTGATTAAAAACTAATATTAAAATTATGCATTTTGATTTGACTTCTGGTCTATACAGGTACTGGACAAACATGAGATAATGCTGATTGTCACATATTAACTTGCTGAGTTACACTATAGTGTGAAATTGACAAGACACTATAGATCACAACACTGACCAAATGCAGAAGTAGGCGTTTCTCCACATGCATAGTCTCCTCTTGACACTGTGCCCTGTGCGTTGTACTAATCTCTGATCCTTTTCTTTGCTTCTAGGTAGTTTTGGTGTTATGACCTCTCTTGCAGCCATCATTGCTGCATTGATTGTCTTGAATTTCATGTACTGGAATTGGAGTTGTGTCAGGAAAAGGTAACCAGCTTTGAACTGGCATTTTATGGTTGTTGAGGTGTCATTGTTGTTTAGTGAAAGCTGAGCAGCCATTAGAAAATATGATTGCATGCATTTCACTACATACGTGAAATGAATTCTTGAGAACAATATAAATTCGCATAAGTAAAACTATTTCTCACAGTGATGCTATAACAAGCAGTGTTGTTATTGGAGACCATTGCTTGTGTTTGTGTGTGCTCTCCCTATGGATTTTTAGAGGACTTTTCTGTTCCTTCTCACAATCCAAACACATGTTCTTAGCATGACTAATGATTCCATACTGTTGTTGTGTGAATACCCAGTGATGGACTCATGTGCTGTTTTTAGGTCTACCGTACCTCATGTAGACAGATACACTGGGATAATATCTCACATTTTCTGAAAGACTCCAAAATGCCATGAATGTATACAAACTGTTCTTAAAATGCATTAATGAACAAAGGAATCTGTGAATTATTATTCTGTAATGCTTTACATCTCTTTAAACAGAACTGAAAACATTTGCATAAACTTGGGACCTCGGTGGCTCTTTGAAAAAATTCCCAAAGTTGAGAATAGCTCCGTAAGGAAACTGTTACAGGTAATTAAACATGTTCAGGCACAATTATTGAATCTTCAAAATGGAATATAGTAATGTTTTACTAAGCTATAAACAGTGTTACCTTTTTCTAACAGATTCAGACATTGCTTATGTGAACAGCAACATACTTTTTTATAAAAGACAAAATATCTATGTTATAGAAAGCTTCTCTCATTGTATGCCACAGGAGGGGGAGCGAAGTGCGTCCAGTTCCTCCTGGCCCTCAATATATTCTGACCCCCCCATCACATCTGTGGAGGACATACCAGCAGGAGAGCAAACCAGCTACAACCCCGCTCTTTGCAAGCAGGACAGCTCTGGCAAAAGCGTGTTACGAACTGATCAACTTCAGGAAGATGACTCTGGATACAAGCCCCAAACCTCGCCATTTCTTCTGGAAGAAGCTTCAAAAGAAGAGGACAGCCTTATCCTAGAAGAAATGACTAGTGTCCCACACGGGAGTGAGTTCCTGCACCAGTGGCCATGGAACTCGAACCAGGGTACATGTAGCCCAGACCTAAGCACCTGGAGCTCCTTCATCAGCCCCATGTGCAGCCTTCGACCTGGAAGACCCCTGGCAGAAGAGCATCTTGGCACCTGCAGGGAGGATGGACCTCATGGACAGACCCTGCTGCCAGATGATCTGGTCAGCGGTCTTATTAGACTCTCAGTAGAGCCAACACAGTCTATGTCATACTTCCCACAGGAAGTTCTAAGGATACAGAACAACCTCTGAAAGGACTACAAACTATAGCTGCGATTGGATGACCATGTTGGAACTAATGATAATAATCCAGCCCTCAGCAGATACTATGCATCAAGACTATACATCAGAACTGCACAGATTTTGTCACCTTAATGCTTAATTAGGCAATTTTATAGCATCATTTTCAGCATTAGTCATATTTTAAATGGAATAAAATAGATAAATAACCATTATAGAGTTATGTACGGGGCGCCACAAGAAATTTTTCAATGGGTTGACCGAAGGGTAGCTGATGATTTTCATGGGGTGACTTTTCAGAGTAGTCTTCTTAAGTGGGGGTGCACATGACAATTTCCAAAGTAGGGGGGAGGAGGTATTGATCAACATTTTGAAATTGCATTGTGCGGACAAAATTTTTTGAAGCGCATTTCTAAGGGGGATGGGTGAAAACAAATGTCTTCACAAAATAAGATAATGGGCTGGTGAAACATTTGCAAGGGGTGGTTATATGTAATATTGTATATCCACTGCAAAGGATAGGTCTTGAACATTGTTTATGAAGCACTTTTTCTTAACTATTTATGTGTTCTGTATCTAGTACATATCAAAATATTCCTATACAGACAAAATATCTGCTCTGTAGAATAAAGAATGCTGAATGTCAATTACTTTTGACAGTTACAAATTTCACATATTTATACATATATTTTTTAATAATTGAAGGCTAGTGATACTTTTAGGTGTGTCTATAAGAGCCAGTTAGATCAGTTTTTACAGGTCTGGGTTGCCTAATAATGCTGCAGATTGTCCAGAAGTCTAATAATTATAGTCTTTATTTAGGGGAAAAAAGTACCTGGTTTATGAATGTCCTGAAGTTAGTAATTACTGGATGTAGGGACTGATTGTGTAGATGGTGTGTGTCCCATTATTTCTGCCTGTCACAGATGTAATTTTTTGCAAAATTAAAATTTTATGCTTTCTAATAAGCAAGCACTGGAGGCTTTGAAGAGGAAACAGACCTGCTGCGATGCATGCACCTTACTGCGACACGTGCGTGCAGCAGGCCTCTTCAGCTCCTCTCTCACTTCCTCCTCCATTTTAGCCTGATCTGTAATGACATTCACAGGAGGTGAGCTTCTTTGTACCATAATTAAATACAAGGAGGTATTACTAGCACAGAAGAGGTGGAGGAAGGAGTTAATTGAAAGAAAAAAAAAATTAGGAAAATATCACAGATTTCACTGAAGGGAATTATGACAATGTTGGATTTTACCATAAATAAAAACTTTTCATCTGGCAAAATTCAATCCTGAAATTAAAATCTTGTTGTAGTTGCATGTATATAATGCTTTTTGTCAATCCTAGATGTCAAAATTTCACCTTGCAACAATTGATATGGTAATATCTTGCATTATAAATTCATAAAGTCTTAATGGTGAGCTGTGTACCTGATGAGTGCAAACCTAACCTGCTTATACTGCAAACGTTAGAACAGCATGGAACATTCAGTATCAGATTCAGAATTTATTCTCACCTGTAAAAATCACAAAGATGTCCTTATTTGCATTTATGGTCCAGCAAATACAAACAACAGCTATTTTAAATGTAATGATTTTAATGTGATGGCTTGTTGGAAGGACACTGTTCTTGAGCCTATAGGTGTGTGTTTTTAAGATCTTGTGTTGTAGTTGTTGTTGTTCAGTCCTTTAGTCGTGTCTGACTCTTCGTGACACCATGGACCACAGCACGCCTGGCCGTCCTATCCTCCATTGTCTGCCAGAGTTTACTCAAACTCATGTCCACTGCGTCGATGATGTTATCCAACCATCTCATCCTCTGCCGTCCCCTTCTCCTTTAGCCTTCAAAGGCTGCACCCCCATGAGACCTTGTAAAATTACAAGATCTTGTAATGGTTCCTTAATGCCACAGGGAGAGAAAAGTGTGATGGCAGGATGGCGGTTGCCCTTTGTTTTGTTTTTTGCCATCCTGAGACACTGTGTGCAGGGGTGATATTCTCAACAACAAAGAGCTCCTTGCTGATAATGGATTGAGCTGATCTAATGAGCGAATATAAGGTATGATGGATAATATACTGTGGCTGCTTACTCAGGTTAGGAAAAAAATTTGGAAATGCAAAACATTTTTGGCATAAAAAAAGACTTTAGGTTATACGTCTACGTTTCCCGTCTACTAGTTTCTATGGTATCACTACCTTGGATTTCTGAGGTCTGTGTGTCATGTCCTGTCTAGGTTCTTCGATATAGATCTATGCCCTTCCAAATCCTAGTTCTCACGGTCGTTGGTGTTTGTGGCTACACCTGGGACGGCTCTGCGCTTGGGTTTGGTATAAAGATTCACTGTCTCACATCATTGGTGAGGTAGTATACTGAGACGCTGATTGTGGTGTGTAGTTTAAAAGTCTGGTTTGGTAGTGGATTGTATTGCTGAGTTGAGTCCCTAGTAGTTGTCTGTCTACTTATTCTTATGATTATGTGCTCACTACTCCTTATTTCTAGTTTACCCTCGTTCGTTCTCCTGTTCAGTTTCCTTTTCTTGAATTTGTGTGTTGGGTACTTAGTGTTCTGTACTGTGTACCTTGGATTGTGCTTTTTGATTTACCTTTCTTATGAACACCTTTCACCATTAACCCTCTGCATTTGGACCTAATGCTAACTTCCTGTCCTTATTGGGATAGAAAACATTACAATATGTGGTTGGTGCCTGCTGCTTTGGTCCAGACTACAAATTAAAATACGGTCTATTACATCAGAACTGCAGTAGTTATGCACAGACTGGTGCTGAGATAATATTCCAGTGTATCTGTCTAAGGTTTTGGAGATATTGGTCATTTCAATTGACCATAATTAAGAAGAGCTAGTGCTGTTTGTATTCATAGGGAAACATGTTTTACCCATTTTAATTTAAATATATTCAAGTTAACAGGACAACACCGGTCGAATGAATGTACTCTTTTTGTGGTGCAAAATTGTTTTGCTAAATGTTCTATCTGTTTAACTCAGTTGTTCAGCGTAACGACGTACGCAATGATTGATTAATATAAATTTAACACTCTCCTTTAAAGTAATCATCAAACATTTTGATATGGTAGAATAGGATAGTGGTCTTATTGTCATTTCAGCTGTATACAGTTGGTACTTTACACAGTGAAACGAAACTACGTTCCCCTAGGACACCAGGTGCTACATAAAACAACAGAAAGGACAACACAAAACTACTAATAGAATATACAGGATGCAAAGACCGCAAGTAGTTCTGTACATAGTGCAAACAACATGAGGTAAACACAGAGAGAGCAGCGCCAACACAGTTCTATGTAAAGTATAGAGTTAGATGAGCTCTGTACAAGAGCATAATGTCCAGTAGTGTGGTGTTGGTGAGTGTGTGTGTGAGAGAGATTTGTCTGTCTCAGTCCCTGAGAGTTTAGCAGTTTTATGGTTTAGGGAAGAAACTGTTACTCAGTCTGGCCATGTGGGTCTGGATGCTTTGGTACCTTTTGCTAGATGGCAGTAGACTGAACAGTTTGTGTGATGGGTGTGTGGGGTCACTCATGATGCTGGTGGCCTTGCAGATGCAGCCTGTGTGTAAATGTCATTGATGGAGGGAAGAGAGACCCCTATGATCTTCTTAGTTGTCCTCACTGCCCTTTGCAGGTCCTTGCGGTCCGATGCAGTGCAGTTTTCAAACCAGGCAGGGATGCAGCTGCACAGTATACTCTGAATAGTGCCTCTGTGAGATGTGGTGCAAATGGGTTAAGGGAGCTGGGCTTTCCTCAGCTTTCTCAGGAATTAGAGCCGCTGCTGACCTTCTTCTTCTTCTGGAACTGCTGTTGAGGGACCAGGAGAGGTTCTCTGCCAGGTGGACACCAAGGATTTTCGTGTCCTTTACAATATCCACAAAGGAGCCATTGATGATCAGCAGAGAATTGCCATTCTGCACTCCCCTAAAGTCTATAACCATCTCTTTCATTTTGTCAACATTCAGAGACAGGTTGTTGTTGATATGGTTTGAGCTGTGCATAGCTACACAGTTATGAGTCAGCAGTGTGAACAGCAGTGGACTGAGCAAGCAGCCTTGGGCTCCAGTGCTCACTGTGGTGGTGCTGGAGGTGTTACTGCCGATCTGGACTGACTGAGATCTCTTGGTTAGAAAGTCCAGGATCCAGTTGTAGAGGGAGGTTTTCAGGCCCAGTGAGCCCAGCTTTCCAATTAGATGTTGGGGAATGATGGTGCTGTATGCTGAACTAAAGTCTATGAACAGCATTTGAACACAGGTGTCCTCATCCAGGTGGGTGAGGTTCAGGTGGAGCATTGTAGTGATGGCATCGTCTGTTGAGTGAGTGGTTGGGACAATACACAAACTGCAGGTGATCCAGGGTAGGGGGCAGCAGGATTTTTGATATGCCTCAGCCTTTCAAAACACTTCATGATGGTAGGTGTTAATGCAATGAGTTGGTAGTCATTGAGGCAGGACACTGGAGACTTCTTGGGCACGGAGATGATGGTGGTTGCCTTGAAGCACAAAGGGACGGTGGTGCTGCAGGTGGAAGGCAGACTGTTGCAGCCAGTGGCATAGATGATAGGGAGTATGGGGAGGGGGGACATGCCCCCACACAGGTATATAGACTATTAATAATATATAATTATAGTTGTATAACCGCCCCCCCACAAAAAATCTTTTGAGGGAAATCTGAGTGCAGTTTTGACCAATGTTCGATTTTTAGAGATCTTATCAGCTCTAAATATGTCAGTATAAAACGTCTATTTTGTCAGGCTATTAATAGTTATAAAAGACGTTAGCGGTGAATCTACTGACAAATATCTAATATGATTCTAATATATACACACAATAGCCAATTTATTTTACTTTGCTTCTTCAATCCGACAAAACTATAGCATTTTACACTCTGCTGGTCAGCGATGATAGCTGCGTGCAGCAGAAGGAACTGAGAATGAGCGTGTGCCCACATTTGAGTTGCAGTGTAACTTCCACATTTTGCGTCAAAACGAAAGCGCACGCAGAGCCGCTCAGCCCTAGCGCCGCTTTCAGTTCAGCACCGCACCGAGCGCGCTGCACGGCTGAATGGACGCGCAGAGTATCCGCTCCCCAGGAATACTCCGAAAGCTTTATAAAACAGAGTGCTGAAAACAAAAGGCCACTTCTCTGGAAACAGGCGTCTGCCGAAACTGCTCTGTGAGTACTTACACTAACTTTATACACAATTTTTTGGAATTCTGTTTTTAAAATATACTATAACATAATCCCTTCATCACACAAGAATTGTGTAAGCGTCACATCGCTAAAAAAAAAAAAAAAAAGTTTATTTCTTTGAAAGGTAAACATAAGAATTTATAAACACGAGTTGGTAAAATTGTATTCATACATATATGTTAAACACTATATGTGAAAATTCCTTTCTCAACCGGGTCGTTCATGAAACTTCACGCCATCACTTGACTATTGATGATTTTACAGACTGAGCGCCAGTGGCATTACCCCTATTCATCAGTTGTTTCGTGATGGTGGGACACATTGCACCTTGTTGACTGTTAAGTCAGTTTAGTCATTCACACGTTTTGACAACAACATGGACTTTCATCACAAGTGGAAAAAATAAGAAGAAAATCGACACAGTTAAAAGCAACGTTGAACCAATGCATTGCCTCCGTGCAAGCTGGCGTCGCCTCACCTCGATCATGGTCACTTTGCTCTGCTGCTTACGGACAGTCAAAGGTAGGGCGATGGTTGTGTTTGTACAGGGCGCAGGTGACGGGGGACACTCTTACCCCCAGCCATATGCACTATTAACTGTATATACCTGTCGGAGACAAAGTTAAAACTGCGCCCTTGTTTAAAACAACACATGTAACAGAGTTTTCTTGAAGCTCCGTCGTTGAAAGAACTAAAAAAGTTTGCTTTTAAACCTTCATTTTTTAAAGTAATGTAGGTCCTGTAACGATAGAGCCGCGGTTATCTGTGAAATAACGAGTGCGTATTTATTCATTGCAACGCGACGCCTAAGTACAACTTATTACAACTGCGTTTTTTCCAATAACATTACTCAGATTTTACCAAATGAATTGCCTAGTTGTGAAGTGTCAATGGGAAATTTGATTATACAAAACTTATGGATTTTCTGTCGCTTTTAGCTCAAAGACAGTGCTCCACGGTGTCAGACGTTGGACCTGTTGTCCAGCTGGGTTCAAGTTTTAAAGTTTACTGCACCTTTCACAAAGAGTCTAAGGACAAGTGCAGAAAGTCTATTCATATGGATAAAAAGGAGATATATAATACCACTGTGTTCAATTCGACTACTATATTCGTAAATATAAATAAGATAACAGAGAACAGAACATACACTTGCAAATGTGGATGCTGCACAGAACTCTGCGGATTTGACATCACAGTGGGATGTAAGTAAAATAAATATTTTAAAATAAATAACTGCAACAGCAATGATGATTATGAATGATATGCAGTTTTCAGGCATATAATATTTTCATTTGAGAAAATGATTTTTTCTGTATATAAAGATATACATCAAAATCTATATATAGATTATTTTTTTCCAACAGAAGTGTCTACAAAATGGCATATTGTACAAAATAGATCTAAAATAGACATGAAGTTTCAATTTGAATTATTAACAACAGTTTCAGTACTTTTACAATCTTCTCATGTTGCAAGTTGCTCAATAATTGGTGAATTGAAAATAGTAAATGGAAACATTTACTAAGTACTTCAAAATTACAAGACATAGTACTTAGAAACCATTGTATTATGGTATTCTGCAAATGGCTCATCTGTTCTGATTTAGCTGTAGACTACTTTTTAAATGTGTTTATCTCACAGACCCTCCTGATGTGCCTGAGAACCTATCGTGCATCCAGACAGCAGAATCTGGAAATGTGATGTGCACGTGGAAAACAGGAAGGAAAACGTATATTGGAACTGTGTCAAGGTTATGGTAAGAACACAGTGGATTTTGAGCTGTTTGTACAGGCAGAAATAAATGCTTTAATGCTGCTGCACGATTCACTTATTTCAGGGTTAAAGCACAATCCCACGATGATGCCCAAAAGCCTGTGTCATTTCCTGGATCCAACTCTGCAACTTTTCCCATCTTCGGAACACAGTCCAATTACTCTGTGTGGGTCAATGTGTCAAACACACTGGGTACTGCCATCTCGCCCCGTCTGAATTTTACTCTCAATGACATAGGTAGGTGGCAGCAGACAAGAGAACTGATATCTTAGTTCAGACATAATAGTTCAAATGTTTGTTTTGGTCAAGCAATCAATTAAACTGGATGTAGTTGGAAGTGGTCAGGTCAGGCCAGTCGTGGCAGTTTCTCATCCAGAATAGGGTCACGGTTTCAGCAGGCTGAGCTGGTCAGACAAGACCTCCCTTTGGCACAAGTGTATTGTTGCAAATACTTTGTAGTAATTTCTTACAAAAGATTAAATTAGAAAAAAAATCTAAATACCGGTATTGGGAAAGCATTTATTATTTCTCTACCCCTTTGAAAGAAACCAACTGAGGTATATTCATGTAAATAGAGCTTATTAAAATGCAAATGTGAAATACAAGTGTAAATAACTTTAATGATTTTCGGTTATAGCATGGCAATTGCTACTATTGACCACGTTTTCTCGGTGCTGTCTGCTTTTGGCATGTTTACACTACTCTCTCAACTTTACTCTCAAAGGAGTTATAGTGAGTTAACTACTGTAAACAAATTTTTAAGTTCAGAAAGTAAAAGTCCAGACTTTTAAAACAACTTTCTTATTCTCAGATACAACAGAACAAAACTTTACTTAATTTTACTTATCTTGTTTAGTTTTGACAGTCAGGAGAACCACACAGACACATGCATGCAGACACGCATATTGTACATGCAAACACATATGCACACATGCCTACTGATACAAAGTTGTTTCCTGTCTAACTGCATGTTCAAAGTGACTCACTGTCCTGCCCTGTTTCACTGTTAGCATGGTCTGACTTAACCCTTTCTGACTATTTAGTGAAGCCCCTTCCACTGAACACTGTCCAGGTGAATTGCTCTGCTCGGCTATGTATCCTGTACTGGACCAGCAACACAAGTCTGCAGCTTCTGCAGGTCAAGCACAGATGTCACCAGGGCAGCTGGACAACCCATCCTATAACTGTAAGCTCAAAATGCCATGTAGAAAAATAAAAGTGATGGAGGACCGAGTTCTGGTCCATAAGTTAAAATGCATTTGTGGTAAAAAAAAAAATGCCTCCCAGTAATTGAAGATAAACAGCCTAAAAGCTTTTGTGCAGAAAAAAGAACTGCTCTTCTGAAACACAGCTGAGTGTTTTCAAGATCTGCTTCTGCTAAATTAAGTTTAACATCTTTGTGCACAGCAATGGTTTATGTGTACTGTGTAGATTTATACCCATGACAAATGATGACTTTGATTCTGTCTGAAAAGGAATCATTATCTCTGACAGGACAGTGCAAACAAGAAGGTCAGCATCCCTGATCTAGAGCCCTTTACAGTTTACGAGTTTCAAGTCAGGTGGAAGCTGAGCGCAGACAGAGGACTATGGAGTGAATGGGGTCACAGCAAAATCAGCAAGACAGATGAAGAAGGTACTTGCATGTGCCGATGCCACGAGATAGACTGGAGAAAGAATTGTAGAAGCTTATGTAGTGTTTGCAGTCTGTTATGCTTTTATTTATTATTGACATGCTTTGCTGCTATTTGGCTCCAAAGTAGCTTTCCACTTGTTTAATTACCATTTTCACACTGGCATTTGAAAGTTTACCCTGTAATAGGAGCTATGTGAATAAACTGTAATACTAGATGCAGTGTTGACAGTGCAGTCTGTGCTGGGCACCCCAGAACAGTCTGTAGAGTACTTGTGGTTTAATGGTATTTTAAAAATTCTTCAATTCATCACAATCACAATCTCACCTTAAACTCAAAATGACCAGCATGTGTGTCCCTCTGAAACTATCCAGAATACTTCCACAGATGTTGATAGGGTGGCTTTTTAACATATGCCTGATTAACTTTTGGCATCGTTCAGCTTCCAGGAAAAGATAACTTAAAATGACTTCGCTACTACCCTTCCACAAGTCTGTGTACTTAACAACACATGTTTTTGGTCATAGTGCTTTATCTGGTGCGTTTGGGGTTGCGTGGGAGAGAAGCCTCATTTTACACCTTCTTGTGGGTGATATAATTGCAGACCAAAAGTAACATCTGTAGTCCTATAATGCAGTAGAATATAAATGCATAACTGATTGGATTTGTATACATTTGCAGCCTTTTGTAAAAATTTGAGATTTTTAAAAATACTCAGTTTTCTTGTCCTTTACACTGGTTGTAAGGCTTAATTCTGTTCATGTTTGGTATGTTTCAGTCAAGCAGTGTTTTATGTTTTCTGGATGTGTAAGTGTGTAAGAGTCATTGACATTTCTTAATGAAATAACATTTTAAAGTACAATAGGGAAATGAAGACCATACAGTTTCTTTCCACTGTTATGACCTGAGTATTTCTGTGTTGTAGCACCACGCAAAAGTCTAGACATTTGGTTCATTGAGAAGCCATTCACCGTTCTTTGGAAGGTATGTCCCAACATCTGTCACTGTTTCAGTTTGTGACCATGTTTTTAGTAGCTGTGTACTGAGGAGGACTTTCATTGATAAACTGTCAAGTAATTAATTAACTGTTTCACTTTGTTAACATATGAGGACCAGTAAATAGCTTACATGTATCAGTAAAAAAAAAAAAACAAATTGACGATTAAATGAAAAACAACATTTTTAGCTGGTTTGTATAGATCTTACATCTAGGAATATACAGTATCATATTATAATATATAATAATCTGTCAGGGTGAAATTGAGTCTCATGATTAGTGATGTGTGAAAAAAGGTTCACTTTGTGCCATTGGTAAGGATGACTGTATTTGTCTAAATGTCGCCTGTACACCACAGACGTATAAAAGCATTGTCATCAATTGTGTGTGATAGTGAAACTATACATAGCTAAGCAAAAGAGGTTTCACTGTACCCTCAGAAGAAGAAATGAAGATCCATTTAAAAGAAATGCAAACGGCAACACCCCACCCCCCCAAATACATTCCATTGTTTGCATATACTGGGATTCAAGGAAGATTTCTGACTGACAGCCATGTTTTTATGGGACTGATATCATATGAGCCATGTCTGTCAAAGAAACTACAAATATGCAATGCAACAGTCACAGTCAATAGCAGTGGTATGTGATATATTTTCTGGTTGCTAATGTATGGGGGAGGTGGCACAGTGGCTAACACCTCCGCCTTATACCTCTGGGCCCGAGGCTCGATTAACCGTCTCATGTCTCTGTGCCTGGAGTTTGCATGTTCTCCCCGTGCTTGGTGGGTTTTCTCCAGGTTCTCCAGTTTCCTCCCACAGTGCAAAGACATGCAGGTTAGGTTAATTGTCATCTCCAAATTGTGTGTGTGTGTGTGTGTGTGTGTGTGTGAGCGAGCCCGGCCAAGGTGGTGGGTTGGTGCCCTACCCTTGATGTCCCCTGCTCTGCACCCTGTGGTTCCTGGGATGGGTTCCAGGCTTCCTGTGACCCTGAATTGGAAAACCAGTAGTGAGAATGGATGGATGTATAATGTATGGGAGTCAACCCCCCACAGCTACAACCCAGTCAGAGTTACAAACAACAGGATTAGCTAAAGACCTGAGTCATCTGCTCAGGGGGCTAATCATTTTGTAATGGGGGTGACCATATCAGGATTTGAACTTCCACAGCCATAGACTGCTCAGAGTTACCAGAAAAGGGGATCAGCTCACTGAGCTAAAGACCCAAGTGCCTTGATGGGGGACTCTTGTCCTGACAATTGAAGGATTCATCCATAGTGATAGAGCTGGCACCAAATTGGTCAGGGCCAGCTCTGCATAGCAGCATTCACTAGGCTACCTTTTCCCCTCTAAATACCCACAGCATCCTCACCCTGCAGCTAGTTAGCCAAGTCACAACAACAGTATAATGGTTGACATCCTGTTCAGAATTACCAGACAAGAGGATTAGCCAACTGAGCCAAAAACCCAAGTCCCCTCACATGGGGGCCTAATTAGACTTATGTCCTGACAGTCGAGGGTTTGTACTATGCCGAGATTTACTCCACTTAAACTAAGTGAAAAATTGGATGAAATGTGACATGATGGAAACTGTTTGTCAAAATTAAGTCTTGGTATACAGTGTGCCCTGGAGTTTTTGCCCCAACATTTCTCAGTTACTTAATTATTATTATGCACTTATATTTTGCACTACTCAGTATTTCACAGTTCAGCTTTTAGCTGTGTGAGTAGTTTAACGAGTTTTTAAAATATTGAAACAGTAGAAAGACTGTTAATGTTAGGGAGAACAACCTGTTAGTCAATACCTCAGTCAGGCAGTGTTCACTGACTTATTCTTCATTAAAAACATTCAGAACAGTAAAGAGATACTATTTGAAAATATTAAACTGTTGGCTGCTGCACATTGTGTCTGCAGGAGCTCAGCCAGTCAGAGGCCAATGGCAAGATCCTGGGATACAAACTGACGGTTCAGGATTTCACAAAAAGGACCCTTAAGGAGTACAGAACTAATAGCAGCAGTGGCTGGCTGGTCACCTGCTCTTCCTGTAACATCACTGTCTCTGCATACAATTCCAAAGGCCACTCCCCCCCTGCCTTCATTACTATACTTAACCAAAAAGGTAAAGCACTTGCTGATGTAATTTTACAAGCGTGTACTGTTTTGAACACCGATGGCCAATTGAAACTGGTTGTATGTTGTAAGATAGCAGTGAAGTTAGCTATAACCACTGTGTAAGCTAAGATATGTCTGTGTTTTAGTAGCTGTAGTGGTTTTTGTAGCATTTGTACTCATTGCAGCTTGCTGTCTTTGTAGCGCAACCCCCACTGAATGTGGTCTGTGTGCCTGTCAGTAACCACACCATTGCCATCTCCTGGCAAAGACCTGCTACTACAAGGGTAGTGAAGGGCTACCTGGTGGAATGGTTCCCAACACACTTGCATAGAAATTCCCTCCAGTGGAAAAGGCTGAGTCCTGATCAGCTCCAGATTAATATCACGGGTGAGCACTGCACAGTCACTGAATGTCAGGTTAAAACAAAAATGATCATTTTAGTTTTTGAACTGATTTTGTTTTCTCTCTCCAATGTAAAGAAAATATTCAGCCATTTCAGTGCTACCAAGGAGCCGTGTATGCTTTATATGAGCAGGGCTGGGGGAGAGAGGATTTTACGGAAGCCTACTCTGGACAGTCAGGTGAGAAAGAACAACAAATAATTCAAAATGTACTTGATTTGAGCATTTTTTTATAGCTGTGACGATCACTGATATACTTTGGCATGCAGTTCCAACAGTAGGCCCAATGCCAACTGTCAAGATTCTGGCTGACAGTGTGACCGTTAACTGGAGTGGCATCCCACAGGAGAGTCTAAGAGGATGTCTAAAGAGTTATAGCATCTATCTCAGGAGAACAGGAGAGAAGGTGAAAAAGTATGGTAAGGACATGGACCGTACATACGACTGTTAACATCTGACATGTCAGCGTTCTCTTTCACTTTTCCAGTCATATTCCTAAGGATGATTTTGTGATGTACTTCCCAACACAATATAAGCAATGTGTAAAATATACAAGAGCAGTTCTGTAACTTCAGTCTCAGCTGCTTTCACTGTCCACTGAGAATCGGTAACAAAACACACGAGGAAGCAACACTGTCCATGGGTTGTCCTCCAGGTCCAATAGATGCTTCTCAAAGGCAGTACACCATCAGAGGCCTGCAATCTGGAGAGTACTACCTGTTTATGACAGGTAGTACAGCTGAAGGAGAAGGCCGACGAGGGGCTTCAGTGACCTTCGTCTACATACAACGTGAGTTTGCTAAAGCACAAAAACCAAAACCAGACCGTGCTAGGGATGTCCCAGTGCTGACACCAGATACTACCCTAATAACGTGCCTTTATAGCTGTAATCATAGTCATAAACATGCTCTAGTACAGTAAAACCTGTTAACTTCCTACATTGGTGAGCAGGACAGATTCTATGGTTTTTAGATTAAACATCTTTCCTGCTAAATACTAATTTATCACAATTTACAGCAGTTTAGGAGGATGAAAAGCCTTTCACTTCTAATTGCCAGTTATTAATAACCTCACTTTCACTGTCAATAAAATAGAAATTTATTTTATTTGAACAAGACAGTGATGTAATCGGCAAAGATTCTGACTAAGAAATAAGCAAGTTTTGACATTTCCATTATATAACAAAGCACTTTCCATTTGGGCTCAGACTTTGTGAACATACCTTTAGTATTACGTGGTTATGTAGAAAGTGAATATATTGTTGATGAAAATAAAAATAAGCTAACAAACACATCTGTAGAGGCTTTCTTTCATGAAAACGAGATCTGTTCCTTACTCTTCGAAAAGGGTCTAGATAGTGCAAACTAATCACTTTTCAACTGATTGACAGTTCTATCATAAACTAAGTTGTATGTTGGGGCTGCATTTAAACTCAGCAAGAGTGGCACCTTAACACACACACACACACACACGTGTATAATAAGAAGATATTGAAAGTTCCATTTGCAGTTTGTTCCAGTTGCATCTGG
>JABJVR010002562.1:26672-94253 GCA_025773905.1 Chitala chitala
ACACACACACACACACACACGTGTATAATAAGAAGATATTGAAAGTTCCATTTGCAGTTTGTTCCAGTTGCATCTGGAGCTAGCATTGTCTTGCACAGGGACACACCTGATGGCTAGGGGTGGGATTTTAGCTAGCACACTTCAGCATACTAGTGAGATATTCTACCCATTGAGCCACTGACATGAGCGCTAGTAGTTAGTCTGAAGACAAAAAAGTTATGGGTGAATCGCCAGTGGATTCACTAACCTATAAGCATAAAAACATTGAAAATCTGACTCTTATTTCTGCAGTCATTACTAAAGCACAAAGCAAATACACAGCATTGTGTGAAAAGCACAGGCTTCTTAGAATGGGCAGTACAGGGACAGGGATTTTATTTGATATGACGAAATTTGTTCCTATTCTTGACAAGGTCATTTTGTTTCAGTCACGACTTTCTTTCTTGTTTTTCAGATGATGAAAGCATGGGGACCTCTGTGATTGTGATGGTGTTACTTGCATTATTTGCACTGATGGTGTTTATTTACCTGTGTAATGCCTCATCAATATGGCGCAGGTACATTTGCATTTTTGTTTTGAAAATATGTATGAGGTGGATAAAATACTGGAAAAAAAACAGGAAAAAGTTAAACTTGGATATAACTACAGATTTCAAACAGCTGCAAAAGTGAGACCAATAAGGGACAGTTTGCAGTATCTGTCAGCTATAAAATGTGTTTGACAGTTTTGACATAGAAATTCATTTGGCTGTTTAGCTCAGCTGGTTGTCATGCGGTGTGTGTTTAACTCTGGTGGTAACAACATAGGTTTGAATCACCTAGTCTTAAGCAGGCATGGTGGCTTGGTGGTCAGCACTGTTAATTTGCATTGCTGGTGTTGGGGATTCAAATCCTGCCTCATGGAGTTTAAATGCCTACTTGTATTTTGGAGGTTTCCCCCAGGGTCTCTGGTTTCTTTCCCACTTCAAATTGCCTGTAGTGTGTAATTATCCCCAGTGACAAGTTGGCACCCCATTCAGGGTGTCTACTGCCTTTTTCCCTAGTTTTCACCTTGCAACCCCTCCAGTATAATTGGTTTGGATTAGTGGTGTGTCCAGGTATCTCCTGTGTGTCATTAGTGTTGATAAATGTTCAGTATGGTCATGAAATATGAGGTTATTTCACAGGTTCAGGTGTGTTCACTCCTGACATTCCCATAGTCCCGGATGACAAGGTCCATATAAACATTAGGATGAACTTATGCTCCATCCAAGGCCTTCACAAGTCACAAGATATAAACATTTAACCTTTGGAACATTCTCAAGTGTAGAGTACAAAGAGGTCTTCACCTCCTGTATATATAATTCCACAAAAATATATATTTTTTATAATTCCACAAAAAAACTGCAAGCTTTTCTTTCCAAACAATGGTGCAACATTCCACTGCACAGAACGCACTTGTGTATAACGGCATCTCAAGGACTGAAGCTGTTCTGAAGGCAGTGGGTGGCACCATTCCTGAATAGGTCATAGTACATTTTTAGATGGTTACATTTAGTTTACCCCCGCCCCCCTTACTGCATCGCAGCCAATTTTGGCACAATCGGCAAAAAATTGGTCAAAACACTTTCAAGTGGTTTTCCATTCTTGAAAGGCAAAGCTGTTTATTGAGTGAACTAAAGCAATGGTTTAATGAAGGCAATCAAAGCCATCTTTGCCTGTCAGAATGAAAGCTGTTAACATACATAGAATACGATTAACAAGATAACATTACCACAAAGACGGAAAAGCATTCTTACAATATCTGTACATAAATAGTAATAAAGAATGATAGAATGACTGTCATAAAACTTTGCAAAGCCAGATTTTATGAGTGCCTAAGTAAGCAACCATCTATCACCTAAATGCTTACCATATACAGGGCTGCTTGGGAAGGGCTTAAGTAAGCAGCATGTTATGAATTTGTATAGAGGGTAGTCAGTTTATTTTCCTTGTATCAGTTTCATATTAAAGAACTGTTTCTCCCTCTTCAGAATATCAGCATGTCTCTGCATCATGCCAGACTCTGTTCCAGATCCGGCAAACAGCAAATGGGCAAAGGAATGCACAACCGCTAAGGTATATGAGAAATGCAGACACGTCCTTATACCCTCTGTGCAAGGATAAACTTTTTTTGGTAGCACTGGGTAACATCACATAGTGTCACATTGCATACAAAAGAAAATTGGCTGTATAATTGTTACAGCACTCTTATTGAAATGTTTAATAAAAACATAGACATGTGGTTCTTGTCTTAGGGAGAAATGACCCTGGAGTTTTATCTCAACGACTCAACTCTGAGTGAAGAAGAGCCTCACACCATGGAGATAGAAGAGCTTCAAGAAACACTGAGCAACTGTGAAGAGTCTTTCAGAATGTTAGCTTCATCTGAAGATATGAACAGACTGGCGACAGGAGAAACCAGAGGAAGAGCTGGTTCACAAGACCAGGAGCCATACCCTGGACAGCCTGTATGTCACTACATCAAAAGCTTCTCCCAGGAGTCTAGCCCTGACCACACAGAGTCATCCAAGAGCATACGCACCACTGTGGACTACATCTCCTCCAACGGACTGATGGATTGTGAGGAACCAGAAGACTGTCCAATGACAGAGTTCTTTCCCACTCTCCAAAGCCCCTTCCTGGAGCCCATGGTGTCAGTGGGAGGCAAACTGACTTTAGATGCAGTAAAGATTGACTGCAGTGAAATCTGGTAATAGACTTTATAGCATTTGTTTCAGTGTCAGTCAGAGACACTGGATTACCTTTGTAGTCTAACATCCCCAAAAACAAAGCTGAGCTTTTTGATTAGCTGAAAGCAAAACATAATGGGGTGCAATTATAGATTCTTGACATTGCTTATAAACACTACATTTTTGTAAAACCGCAGGTTTGTTTCATTACGGGTATTGTGACGTTAAAAAAAAAACGTTTACTTCTATAGGAGTACACCGCATAGCAGAATAGCAATTTGAATTTTTTATTTGGACTAAAACTATGGTTAACACAACTGCAACACATGGTTACATTGTGTACCTCTTAAATGTAAATACTGTGATGTGTTAATCAGCAGTGTTGCTTACCAGTCTGTTTTGCCACGGACAAACCCTACAGAGTACAGTAGCATTATCAGGGAAAACACTGAACAACATGGAGAGAAATACAAAGCTGAAAGATTGATGGGCTTAACGTAGAACTCAAACCTCATCAGGCAGGCAGGCAGGCAGCTGGTCTGTACACCAGGTTTCAGAAAAACCATCAGTTTAAACGTGGCCAGAGCAGTAATTCAAGCAGTGCAGAAATACTATGGTTACCCCTGTGGCTTGCACCCTTGTTTCATGTCACCATGAATTCATGTTACTTTCTGGTTATAGCTCCTTTACCACTTATTTTCCAGGCTGTGTCTCATCCCAGTTTTGAGAAAACCCCACCCACCCAAATTAGGCAACATCCACATATAACATACAACAAAAACAGCAGTCTGTCCAGGCTACATAGTAACCGTATAAAGAATGCATTTGCTCATTGTGGCCATAAACGATGTAAGCCCATTACACGTGATGTCATTAACTATAATTGATGACTTACTGTTCATCACCCAAAAATGCCCACTGTATCAACCTGAGACGCGTTTCCACACTGAGAGGGTCCTGCTGTATAAACGTTTACCCCAATAGGAGGCTCATGAATATAATCGGTGGTATCATCTTCTGGCTGCTGCGTTTCATCGCTCACCTTCCTGAAAGCGCGTCAAGACAGCCAAAAGACATTCTAAATGACCCACAGCAGAGCAGAACCGGTACGAATACAAAAAACCGTTTAAGACCAAACTAAGGTTCAGCACCAGAAATTTGGTTAATTAACCATAATTTGACTGATCAAATCCATGTCAGGCATGTTAAATGCAACAAAGATTTTAACTCCCAAAATGGCCTTAAAGGCAATAAAAGTTTTGCAATTCCTTCTAACTTGGAATTGGCCAATTTACTTCACACCTTTCCTGGTATAGGGAAGAAAAAAGCCTAAACAAAAGAAGTCAATTTCACACAACTCTATGCCTACGGCAGAAATTGAATCACCTCTAGGCATTTATTGAAACAAGGATGTTTGCAAAAAAGGGTTAATGAAAGAACCCAAAGTTGCCTGGACCCAACAGTTCTACAAAATGTCAGCACAAGGAAACTGTCTTTGTACATCGCCAGCGACTTTTCAAACCTGAATACAAAGCTATGGATTTGCTTATGGTCATATGACATTAACTTGCACTGTGATGTAGAACTTTTCTTGACAGTCTAAAGGCAGTTATAAGGCAGAGAGGTCTACCAGCAGGATGTTCTTTTATCTTGTAGGGCTTGCTGCATATGCATTTTTCAAGGACAGGGGAAAAAAAATAACTTTCACCTGCAGAAGAAATGGCACCAAACTAAAGGCTGTTCCAAAAAGTTTTAAATAGGGGGGAAAAAAAATCATATACAAAACTATTCAAAAGGGAAAAACCCACAACTGATTTAAAATTTAGTGGTCATCATAACATAATGTATATATAGCCAAGTTTTAGACCTTAAGAATGGACCATCTTGAAAATCCTTTAGAACACTTAAAGGAACACTGCAAGACCAAGACACTTGCTCAGAAAATTAATGTATAAAAAAAAATTAAATAAAAAATAAAAAAACTACTTTAAAAAAAAAAATAACACTATTACCTATTCCAAGAAGCAAGACCAATACATCTTGCACACTACAGATTTTCCTTAAGGTTTTTTGGTACCATGTGTTAACTGTTAGATGGCCCTATTCTGTTTAGCTGTAGGGTGCATATTTTCAAAAAGCAATGTGACACCATGAAGAAAATTGCACTCTTCACACCTATATTTGGAAATGCATAAATTTCAAAGCAGCAATACAAAAGTATTTGTGAAGAATGCCTTATCTCTGGAAAAAAATACTGTATGAAATCATCCCTGCTGCTATGTTTTGAAATACAAAACATCTACCAATAATTTGCTTCAGAGATACAAGAAGTCCTTTTCCCCAATAACAGTCAGTCCTCAAGTATAATGGGTATGGATGAAAGTCTTCCATTTGCTTTTAATTTGTAGCTGAAGGATCCATAAGCATGCAAGCCATGTAGAGGAGAGCCCGGAACAGGCTTAATGTTGGTGCTGACTGGTCTCTCTCTCAGGCCAGGGCTGGGAAAGCCTCTGGATCATCCACATCGGGGGCGGAGCCTCCGAGAGACTGTAGAGGGACATGAACAGAAATTGTAACAAGTCAAGAACGCATCTGCAAGTGTCATCAGAACTAATCACTATAGGTCGGCTCGATACCTTTTCAGTCCGGCTGCCACGCGATGACCTCCCAGCTCCGCGACCCCCTCTTCCGCCGCGAGGTCCGCCGCGGCCACGCCCAGGACGGCCCAGGTCACCAAAGTTGATCTCAAGCTGAGATGTTATGTCGTTAGCTGGCTTCCGGAAGTGGTGGTCCCCAGTCATGTCATCAGCATGCGGCTGATGAAGCAATGGATAAAATTGGTAAAAAGAAGTCCCATTAAACAATAACACACCACATTGTGCAAGTACATGATATAACCCATACACACATCTATACAGTTAAAAAATCCAAGCCAGGAGCCCACATGTCTTTGGAGCTCACCAACAGACATATGAAAGTTTAAATCAAAGCTTAAGTGAAGCACCAAATCCTGCTCCACTATCAGTCAAACCAGACTTAGCAGCTCAAACTGAGGAAGCCAGCAAGTATTTTGGAAACCAAAACCTCTGGAACCACAAACCTGCACTTATATGCCACACTTACAGCAGTCTTGTAAGGAATATGGTGGAAAATGAGTCCTGACAGTGACTACTATCTGAAATCAATGTTTGGAGAACCCCAAGTCTCTCATAGCAAGTCTGGTATTGTTGCCTATAACAATTCTTTGCAGTCATTTCCATCATTCTCACAAAAGCTATCAGTGTCAGGAAATGTTCTGTACCACATTGCTACATAATGGAGCCATGCTTAACAGTATGCACACAGCACACGCGCAGGGCTCACGTTCACACGTACATCTTCACTTTTGGACTTGTGAAGCAGGTATCCTTTCTTCCAGTCAGCACCCTCGTTGGCCTTGCGGATATTGAAGTCAACCTTGGCTCGTTCCTTGTCCTGCACTGCCTTCCACTCATCCAGGGTCATCTCCTTAGGTCCCTCCTCTTTGACTTCCTCAGCCTCATTTTCCCTGAAACAGAGTTCAAAGGTCAGGTGCATGACAAAAAAAAAATAATAAATAAAAATTTTTAAAATAAAAATCAAATGTGAATGTCGCAGCGGACACAGCACTGGGACGAGGCAACTCGGGATGTTACGCACTTGTTCTCGGAGTCCACTGGGGGCTGGTCCTCACCTTCATGGGTCTCCTCAGTAACATTTGACTGGTCAAGCTCACTAAAGTAGGAAACAAGGGGTAGGAGGTATAAACCAAAAATTATATCACTAAGTTAAGATTTCCACACAAAGGATTCCAAAAGACGTTTACAATTTTAAAAACACAAAAAGAGCAATACATTTTTAGTATCACCATCTGTGCCCTTCTGTTACTAGGCCTGCCTTCATTCCGAGTGATATCAATGGGTATAATTCCACAGAAAAACTGACAAAACTATGTAGTAATAAAAAACGAAAGAACTCAAATTTTCTGATAAACTGACACTAAGCTAAGGGCAACACTGCTTGCAGAAGGTAATTAGCAGAGGGTTTTACCAACCTGAGTTCATCCTTGACAGTGCCCCAGTTGTGTGATCCACTGCCACCACGTTTCTCTTCAGCTTTCAGGCCACTATGTGGAAAAGAAAGGCCCATTAGCATTAAACTGCTTGAAAGAAGAGAGGCAACTAGTTCATTGCCCCAAATGTGTACTCTGTGCCAAGTGACTTACGACCGGTCGCTGCCACTGTGCCTGTCGAACTCCCGCTTTCCACGAGAATCGAAGCCGTCACTCCTGCCCATGCCCCTCCCACGGCCACCGCGCCCACCTCGGCCTCCGCCTCGCCCACGGAGAGGCCTGTCTCCTGCAGGCCTATGCAAGGACAGGGCAATGTACAGTCAAAACACTTTCCATCACTGTAACGCACCCTGCTTTAAACTATTTCGCTCTCTTATCCATGCAACTTTTTGAAGTTTCACAGAAATGCAAAAGGAAACTACAGTGGACCTCTGAAGCCTACAGATTTCCACCATCCGTAGTGCATACTGTCAAGACAGAATTACCTGCAAAAGATGCAGCTTAGTCCTGTGAAGGAGAAAAAGGATTTAAAGTGTAAACGAACAAGTTAGGAATTGTACACTTCCAAATCAGGAAGTCTATAAATAAATGGAAACCTTAAAGGGGGAAAATCTCATTATTATACTTTATACTATCAATGGTCCAAGGGAACCCTTTTGTTTGACCCTACACCTAAGAGGCCACTAAAGGACTACATTAACATGAAAATATCTATTAACAAGAAGTTCCTGCTAATTCACTGTTGACAAAACGGGAAACGGAAAGGTTGGCTGTAGTCAGCCCATGGCAGTCACTCACTTTTCCATAGAGAACTCGCCTCCCTCTGGCTTCTCATCAGCAGGTCTGTCGAAGCGCCGCTCACGAGGGGGTCGTCTCTCTGTCCTCCTTTCACTAGGCTTGCCCTCACCCTGAGCCCCCTGCTGGGAAGCAGGCTGCCCTTGATGGGGTGCTTGCTGCTCAGGTCTTCTGCCTACTCTCCTAATACCTGAAACAAAATCACAACAACCTCAGCACACAACCAACTGTATGTTTAAAACACACACTAATATATTGCAAGAAGAGAAAGAGGGGAGGATATTTCTCACAAAAAAATCTCAATGTGTAATTTCAATTGTTCACTGGAATAAGCAAGAATGAATATGAAAATATTTTTAAGCAGTGTGCTAAATAGGTACTTATAACTGAACACAGCCACATAGAAATATTAGCCTTTATTACTGACAGCCCCCATCTACCACCCTATAAAGAAAATAGACTGGCCCAGGAGCCATATACTACATGGATATGGGCAAGTTAAGTTAGCACATTTTAATTAACATAACAGTAATGTACCATTACTAAATGAATGAAGACATTTCATCAAAAGACCCCCTAAGTAAAATTCAATAGTTCTCCTTTATAATAACGTATTTAATTCACACAACGAGCTGACCAAGTATATTCGACAGCTCAGAGTGACAAGATGTAACAGGTGCACGTGCACACACTGAACGATTTGCTGACTTCAGTATTTTCAGCCACACAAATGTGTCCAGCAAATTGGTAAGGGGATAGCTCACTACCTCACTAAGGTATATCGTCAAAGTTTTAAACTGTTTTTTTTTTTTTTATTTACTAAAAATGAAAAGGAAATAACGCCTAACACCATTAGATTGCACATGCACCGGCACAAAACCGGACTGCCGAATGAACGCGTGATCGGCTAGTAAAATGCATCAACCAATCTCGTACTCTTGTTGCACAGTCAACATTTATCGTTAAGTTAAAGGCCTGTGACAGCTAGATAGGCAACTCCCAACCTCACCCAAACTTCCACCACGAGGTCTGCCCAATGTTAACACGAAGCGTCACCATCGCAGCCTTTAACTACAAAATAAAACAGAACAACTTGCACTAGGTACAATTAGTGACAAATAACTGGTCAACTCGAAGACTTGCGTGCAAAAAAAACCAAAGGTTTATAAACGGTGAATGTTTTGAAAAACAACACGCAAATATCTGGACACGCGGTTGCTCCCCAAATTTATGCAACATCCATGCGAAATTAACAATAACGAAATAAGGAAAACCTACTCCACGACATCGCGAATACTTCACCCGAAAGATAGCTCTGAAAACCAGTTCACAATAGAAACCATGCTGTTGACCTCATGGGGGCTGTAACATTAAGCGCCCCAGAAACGCAAAAACACAGCATGCTATTTTAAGCGGAAAAATCTTACCTTCTTTTTTCAGTGATACTGGTGCCTGTGCTTCCTCCTTCTTGTCAATAAGTGGATTCTTTCTATCTTTCTGCGATTCCTTTTTCGGTTGCTTAGCAGCCTGAGCAGCAGTCTTGGCGGCACCAGGAGCAGTACTTTCCTTCTTTTTGATTTCCGCCTGTTTTAACAGTTCGAATGGATCATTCTCATCATCAAATAGCTGGTCGAACCGATTGGTTACAACGCAGCCAAATCCTTCTTGCAGATGTCCGGGCATGATGGCGCCCCTTCAACGAGATTCTCCTCCGATTCTTCCAAGGATGCAAGCAAACTGCTCTTCACTCACTGCCACAAGATGGCCGGGAAAGGTATTTGCTTCTCTTCCGGCGTGATCAGCATCCGGGCGCTCAGACCACGGCATCATGGGAAATGTATTTCTGTACGTTCTTGTTTAAGCCGCTCTCACGCGAACAAGAAGTGCTGGATTTGGCTTCTGGATACAGTACCGTTTCTCAATGACTGACCCTTTCGGCATGTGTATTACACACATGAGTTTTCTTTCATATTTACCCCGAAATATTAAAAAAAAAATTGTTAGTTTTTTAATCCTTGTAACAGGAAATTATAACGGAATATTAAAGTCATCTAAAAATAAGAAAATACTACATTAACGTATTTCTTCTGAAAGAAAAGTAATCAGACTGTTGAATTTTTGAGTTTAAACAATATTTTGTTTTTTTTTTTCCTGTCAAAGACTGTATAATTATTAAACTAAAAACAATCGTGACGGTGCGTGAGTTGTTTTAAATTTCTGTCCTGTTTTTCTTTTAAAAATATTCAATGCCGCGAATAATATTTTAGTTAAAGCAAATCATCACGCCTTTTCCCCAGCCATAAAAAATAATGTTAGCAATATCAACGACAAGGAGCAGGACACAAGACCCAGAAACAGGTTAAAATACAATTGTGGGACCATCGTATCAAATGCAACATAAAAGGTCTGACCTAACTTCGGATTACTTAACTACTGTATGGAAGCCGGTTTGAAAAAATACATCAAACTATTGACATAATGATTTAGTACCTTACGATAAAGAGCAATTTCTATCTAAACAGTTTTTCGATATTATAACTTAGCATCTCATGATATGACAAAAATATGTTGTAATTTTGACGTACTATTTTATAATATGAGAAAACATCCAGTAATCATTATCTTTTCTAATAAAGAGAAATTTCCTCAAAATTACGACGAAAATCTCATTATTTAAGGAAAAATTCTCACAATTATGGCATCGTATCTTAAACTAACGATAAAATATCTCGAGAAAATGATTTACTAACTTAAACCATGCGCACACACACTTTGAAGCCCAATTCAGTGGCTGTCAATGACATCCGTGATATCCATCTGTTTTTCTAACCACCTTAATTTACGTTAATTACGGTCATACGTGTTGAAAACGGCCATTGAAAAATCGCTCATAAAAAACATAATAAAACGTATGTTTCCTAAAATAAAAACGGAAATATAAGTATCTTATATTGGTGTTCTCTGTCATAAAATAAAAATATTATGAATGAAATTATTTTGTAAAGGGTTATATATTTAATTTCGTGTGTTTTTATAAGTAATTTAATTTTGTTGCGTTACATACTTTTCATGGGTCATTTGCGATAATCGATGGTAAAAAATTGTCAGTGCCTGAAATAAAGGCAATATATCGTAAACATCAAGTACTTGCCTGCATTTCAATACAAAAGTTTCATTTTTAAAATTTAAAAAATTCCGGACACCATTTTGAAATTTGAACATTTTGAAACCGAGATTCAATTCATTGTCCACACATAGATGTATCTGATCTTGTATTTCCTTGATTGTTTTTTTTTTTCATATCGTAGCAATGTTTTGTCAGATTTGTTATGACATATATAAGACCTGTATAAGGACATATATAATACTTGAAGTGCAAATTTCAGTTTAAGAGGTCTTGAAGACAATCAGAAAAGAGGGAGAAAACAAGCGGAGAAATTTGACTGAACAATTTTATTACATACACCGGTTTAAACGTGGCGTTACATTATTAACTAGACATGTGGCTATAGAAAACGTCTAATCATAAACTTGTTAGCAAACACTCTGATGTGACAGACCGAGAAAAATCTGTGTATAAAATTAATCACGCGGTGGAAGCACGGAACGGAAGAAGAACTTGGTATTTAAGAGTAGATGTACATCGGTGGTAACTTATCATATTGACGGTAACAGAAAATACCTTCGGTCTTGTGAATAGACCCATTTCACAAGGATAAACTTGTCATTAAAAATGCCTTTTTCTTTATCCACTGTACCTTGTTAATTGACATCTCAATACCAGAGGATTACTATAGGACACGTGAAGTAAGGGGTCACTATAACACAACCAGCATTAATGCAGTCACAAATAAATAAAGAAACAAATAAAAATAGAGAGGTTACACATATTCGCGTTAACGGGTTATTATCGCGTAGTTTGTATACAGTACTTTGCATTCTAATTTTTGAAGATATACAGTATGTAGCTTGTATTGTTTGAATCTTCGACCTTGAGGTTGTTACTTGATTATCTTGCTCTTGCAGAAAAGTTTTAAAATCCTGATGTATATCGATCTGATCGTTGCGTAGTTTGTTTACTGTGAGTTGAAGTTGTTTTTACAACTGCACTTTTAAAAAACGAATACAGTAAATGGTACTTGGTTCTGTGTTTGGGATCCGAAGATGTATGACGTTGAACTAATGAACGGCCTTAACGTCACTCGAAAATAACTATCCTGTCTTTCATTATGCAGACACTGGCTGATGGACAAAGTACCTTCGCTAGGATGATCGTGAGTGCAGCTGCTATTTTATCAGCTGTTGCGACCGGGAAGATATCGTCACATGTAAAAGTAAACTATATTTTATATACGTAATGTTCGATGTAGTCACCAGTACACCGTACGATTAAAGCTAAAATGTATTATATTACGTTTTTACATACTCGACAACCTGTCTGAAAAATTAGTTATCGAATGCTGCGATAAACTATACGCGAAACATGACTTCGGTTGTGACTGAAGCAATTATTGAATCGTACATCTTGATGTTTCTCGTTATGGCATCATTTTTTGTTTATTTCTGCGTCATGATATGGGCGTTCAGCAATCCCAAACTGAACAGCGCAGAGGAAGATCTTGAAATGCAGACCCCGACTGAAATGATGTTCAACACGAGCAACTATCTGTCACTGGAACAAATTCTCATACAAAATGAACAACTACAAAACTCAAGTAACTGGGATACGCACACCACAAACAGAGTCTGTTCGGAAATCGCTGAAAATACCATCACAACTTCAGAACGAGTGACATTTCGCGGTGATTTTGTCTGTAATTTAAATGAAGTAAATGCTTAACATAAATTTTCGGTGTCAAGTGCAAATCTGCATTAAGACGTATAATTATCTTACAAAATAAAGGTTATACTTTTTAGTACTGGTATAATAATTATAATGATAACGGCGATAAAATGTAATTTTTATTACTTGACTTCAATGTTGCAGTATCAGTTCTTATCCTTGTCTTCACCTTCTGTCTACAGCTATGAAATAGTAGATTGTTCTTCCATGAAATGCGGCGTATTTTTAGGTACTGTGTCCTTGCAGTCTCCTTTGGCTTCTCCGAAGCTTGTGTTCACGAATTCAGTATTGAGTGCTGAACATTGTTTTGAAGACACCAAAATTATATTGTCAGTATTCAGTGCCATACTAATGAAAGCTTTTGTCAACAATACGCTGAGAACGCCATTCTAAGACATTTGCTTATTTTAATGGGTTTATTAGGATTATTGGAATTATGTGAGAGAACATCACTTTTGCTGTATGTACTGAGGAATAGTCATTGCCGAAGCTCAAAGTAAACATGAATCCACTGAAGCTCTCCTACCTTTGAAGACGACTTTTAGAACTTTGTGAAATTGTTCCCAAATAGGAAAAAAACTAATCCATAAGGTACGAAAATTGACGTCAATATACCAGTTTTAACACACAAACAGTTGCTTTTTGTGGTAGGGTTGAGCTGCAGTATTAGGTGTTTTATTCACATATTAAATTTTAGGCTACAGTTCTTTACAATACACTTCTTTGAACGCAGAAGATGCAGTAGGCCCAGCTGCACTGTGAAGAGAAACTGGGTTAGGCTTATGTACCGATATCGATCTGAGACTTTGGACCATTGGTAACTCATTCTTTCAAACTCATGTCCATTTTTGAAATATGTGTAATGAACCAAGTAATTATTCAGCGGAATGGGTCTTCATGAAGGTAAGCGAGTCGTCGTATCAAAATGAATACCTTTACCTGCATCATGCCAACACACACACACACACACACACACACACACACACATGACTAATAATATTCTAGCTAGTATAGATGTTCTGATCATTTGGCATCTGACTTAAATCCGCCCATTTTCAGCCTTTAATTTCACCGATTTTGTGGATGACAGAGTATGTCCGTTGTGGATTTCCCAGGCAGCTAGTATACTTAGGCATTACATCTTCAATGGTCGGCGTTAAATCCTTTGCACATTGGAACTATGTAGTGCGACGCTGTGCTTACTAATACGTGATGTTTTGAAGATCTTATTGGCATATTAATACACATTTCACTTAAAGTCCAATCTGACTTTCATTGCTAGCCACATTACTGCCTTTTGATGGCACACCTCTTAAACAATCGGCATCGAAATTGGCAATTCAGACACAACAAAATCGGTTATTTTGGCATCGGACAAAAGAAATCTGATCGGAGCATCTCTACTAGCTAGTCAACTGTATAACCTGTTGTGGATGATCACTGATGGGATTGCTTTCATGTTAAGACTACTGTATAGATTTAGAGTGTCGTGCTGATTGTATACATGAACACAATTAATCAGCAAGCCAAACTCCATTCAGGCAGCACTGTGGTATGGTGGTTAGCACTGTCTCCTTGCACCTCTAGTGGGCAAGGTTTTCTCTGGGTTCTCCGGTTTCCTCTCACAGTACAAATACATGCAGGTTGATTGGTGTTCCCAAATTGTCCGTAGTGTGTGTGTGTGTGTGCACCCTGTGGTGGGTTGGTGCCCTGCCCTGGGTGTCCCCTGCCCTGTGCCCTATGTGTTCTGGGATGGGCTCCAGGCTTCCCCATGACCCTTAACAGGATGAAGCGGTATAGAAGATGACTGACTGACCAAACTCTATTCATAAAAATGACACAGCAGCAAGGATGTAGATTCTTGCTACAATTTATGTATCATGAAGAGTGAAACGTTGTAACTATAATAATGTTGTACTGCATAGCAACATAGGCGGCACGGTGGCGTGGTGGTTAGCACTGTTGCTGCGCACCTCCAGGCCTGGGGGTCAATTCCTGCCTTGGGTCTGTGTGCGTGGAGTTTGCATGTTCTCCCTGCGCTTGGTGGGTTTTCTCTTGGTTCTCCGGTTTCCTTCCATGGTCCAAAAACATGCAGGTTAGGTTGATGTGTGTGTGTGTGTGCCCTGCAGTGCCCTGTGCTCTGGAATGGGGTCCAGGCTTCCCTGTGACTCTCACCAGGAATAAGTGGTTAAGGTGATGGATGCATCGCAACGTGCTAATATATCAGTGTAAATTAATTTTTTTTTATACTCAAATTGCTACAAACGGAACCCTAACATGGTAAAACTGTAAACAATAAATTTACCAAGGATAGTTTCAAAGACTTCCCAGTTTTAGCGGTCAGAAATTGTAAATATCAGCTACATTCTTTTGAAAAAAAAAAACAAAAAACGAAATTAAAAAATACTTCTAAGTGAAATCAAATAAAGTCTTTACTATTAGTGAAAAACGAGCGATGTCAAAATAAAAGTCATACCGCCAGTGGCAGTAGAGGTGTGATTAAGACGAAATAACTTTTCTACTTGGTACAAAACTCTAATAATTCAGAATAATTTAACTTTTATTTTGTCGTATGACAGTTTTTCAATATAAAACAGAACAGTTTTTATATTTTGAAATACACTAATTTAAATGTATAAAACATAAGGATTTGACAACAGATTAAAATTACTATTAAAATTATTACATTTATTTAGTGCATAAAATCATGTTATACAATAATTAATACTATACAAATCTATGTCACTGTCAGTACACTAATATTGGCAATAGTTAGATATGAGCTGGTACAAATGTTAAAATGATTATATAAATGATTCTTTTCATCAAAATTAATCTAAGTCAAAATGATTTCATGCACAATCTGAATCTGCTGACCTATAAAAACATGAATTTTATAAAGATTATAAATAATGCTTTATAAAGGAGGTCCAGCAAATTACCATAAAATGTTATTCAAACACAAACTTGTAAAAGGTACATTAATAGATAAAGCTCTGAGAAATTCAAATACCCTAAACATTAAATGCCGTGGTGCTCATTAGTTTATATGTATGCACAAGTCAGGATATGAACATCCCTACAACACATTTTTCATTCCAGTGGATTAAATACTGAAAAGGGACAAAGATCTGTACATAATGTGTATATATATATATATATATATATATATATATATATAGGGAAATTCAAGTATGTAGGAGTCAAACCATGGTGGTCCTTAATTTGACCTTTTAGCTTTGTGATTATACTAGCTTCTTCGACCATAAGTAATCTTGTTCTGTAATTAAGTAGTAAATCAATTCAAAATCAAAGGGTAATATAATTTGCATAATTCTGGCTCTTACGAATTACAACTGTATGCACTTACTCTAAAATCAATGCACAAATGTGCCTGCCAAACGCATATGTACAGATCTGCTAATTCAGATAAAGAATTGTGAATCAATTTAACGAGTTAACTATATACATGATGCTATAAACTAAACTGAGAACGTATTTGTGTAGATGCAGTGGAATAATTATTTAACTTTTATATGTACCAATAATTGCAACAAAGTTGTCCTTCCCTGTTGTATGTATGTAATTAAGTGAAAGTTGGGTAGAAGAGGCCATTAATTGTATACATTTGAAATTAACGAGATGAAACATTTTAATCATATATGCTTCCTGTGAAAGTATTCAATTATAATGCACTCTCAGTGTACCCTCAGTGTACCATCTGATCATCCAATACCGGTCAAAACCCATGCATGCAGAGCACAGCACACAGCGGTAAAAGTGAAATTGACTGCGACTGCTAAGTCAGCATCCCCCAGAAGATGGCGCTCTAGGCAGCCAGCTATATTACGTAATTGCCTAATGGGTTGACTAACATCTGAGAAGTTCCTAGTTTCATTCTACCCTGTGCATATACAATTTGTCCTAAAAAAACAAGCACATATATTATACACATCCAAGTTATTTTTAAGCACATTGTTATTTTTATACAGTTTTAAAACATGTAATAACATTTGCTGTGCTAACAAAAATGGGACATTTCACACTCAGTTTACATCCATATACTTGCAAACACACATCCCACATACACTTCCACACTTGCACATTATTGAACCCGCTGCTTTAGCTCACATGTAATTAAAAAATTTAACTGTACTCTATTTACATGGTGATTTGTGGAAAGACTCCTTACATTTACCAACAAGGACCTTTCTTTACTATTTAACTGCACAACTGCAGTACTGCTACTTGATGAAGATGTTAACATCCGGGGCCTAAATTCTCGATTCTTGTGTTTCCAGTTAAATGCACTCTGCTCTGGCCTGTAGAGTCCTGCAGCTGATTCTCCAGAGTATCACAATGGATGGAATACAAGATGTACCATCTCTTGGCTGTAGGTCACAGTGATGACTGTATAATGTCTAAATTGCCAGTCTTGTTGTCTTTCTTAACTGTGCTCTAAGTACTTGCCACAAGCTTTTAAGTGTCTAGAAGTTTCTATTTTGCATGACACTATATGGGTTGTACTGTGCAAGATAATTATATCTACATTAAGGGGCAATTGACAGAGTAGAGCTGGGGGAGACAATTCCAGGAAAAATTCCCATAAAAGAAAATTTACTTTGACAGGAAAGTATACTCGACACAGCTATAATTAAACCAATGAATATTAATCGGTAATAACTGACATTACATTTATGGCATATTTACACAGAACAACACTATCAATGACAAATATAATAGACAACTGAAACAAACAAATTCTTACGGAACACAAAGACTTCTTCAAAGTGTAGCTTAAAGTGTAACTGGACCACGACCACAAGGTTACATCCTGTTAAAGCTGTGTGAAACAGAAGGGTGTCAGACCTCCTATAAATAACCACTAAGACACTTGTGAGAAACTGTCAGTGTTTGACTTGTAACCAAGT
The DNA here is from genome assembly GCA_025773905.1 of Chitala chitala. Taxonomy (NCBI): domain Eukaryota; kingdom Metazoa; phylum Chordata; class Actinopteri; order Osteoglossiformes; family Notopteridae; genus Chitala; species Chitala chitala. Next base: position 44,043 of record JABJVR010002562.1, read on the forward strand.
GCTCATATTGACCTCAAATTACACAGAAAAGTATAATTAGCACACCTAACATTAAATTCTATGAACGCAAATAAAACAGTGCATACCTACTGAACAATGCTACTTAAAATATTACAGGAAATGTGGTATATGTTTGATAATGACATAATCTGAGATGCACAACAATGCAGCGTTATGAGAATGTAACTTATCTAAAATGTTTTTTTTTCAGTAAAGTATTCAGTAAATTGTCACAATTATTAATCTGTATCATTCAGTCATACAATGCCCTTATTCCTCCATTAATACAAATGAAGAGTATATATCACATGCTGACACAGCAAAACGACACATACCCGTCATTGCTGATATAAGCAACCGCTAGAATATTCATTCATGCAGGTATATTTTGGTGAATTACCAGTATCCTATGTGTGCTAGAAAATGAAAAAAGAAAAAAAATTACACTTCAGATTTTTTCAGATGCCAAAAAGTAAGAGCTGCAACTAAGGGAAGCCCTTTAAGGTGATTATTAACCAGAGATGACAAAGTAAGACACAGTGGGGGAATTTCCCAAAATCAGAAAATTTGGTTTTGGTAATTGGTGAATTTGTGGTGCAAGTGTGTGAAGGAAGAATATAAGGAGTGTATAGTATTAACAATGGTGGTAATGTGCCATGCTAGGTACATAGGGTTTGAAAAACACATTGCAGTTAACAAAAAGAAAAGACTATACTAGCGGCTTTTTAAAAGGTTTTGGGAAACTCACCCCAGACCTGTACATTAACATGTATTTGTAATATTTATATACTAGCTTTACAAGTATTTAGCACCCTCTATTAAAGTATCTATAGGGTCAAAGACATAATTCTTATTTTAATCACAAGGACCCATTAAAGTTAAATATTTGGAAAACATTACAAATCATAGACAAACCTTGATATGTGACAAAAGGAATTTACATGATGTGCAATGATTCTTTAACTGAAAAGCATTCAAAAATTACATTCAAATTTGTAATTGTATGTTCATGACTTCATGGTGTCATTTTAATGATTTCTAGATAACTATGTTTTGAATAACCATGAATAAAATCAGTTTGTACTAACAGTTTGTTGGGAAGTGCATAGGCATGTAGGCTCAAAAGAGACATTTTGAGTATTATTAATATGACAACTACAGGTTTTTAGCAGGTCAATGTAAAAAGTGCCATGTCACTGCCAGCCCTAATCCTTCCTGAATTATCCACCCAACTGCACACCTCTGGCTGCCTGTACACAGGTGGGAATATGAAAATAATACTGAGTCAAAATGCATACACAGCAGTGAACAGTCCAGCATGGACGGAGGAGACCTGATTCTGTCTGAGCGAGAGGGGGGAGCGTGTGGGCGAAGCACCTCCATGGCTACAGGCCCCCCTGGTCGCAGCCCTGCCATCACACCCGGCAGTCTGCGAGCATGTGGTGGATGTCCTGAAAAGATGGCCTTTCCTTTGTGTTCCGCCTCCAGCAGCTCAGCATGAGCTTGTAGATGGTGTCAGGGCATAGGGCAGGCTGGGGTAGATAGATCTGGGAGAGGGGTCATGAGAAGACATCATGGGAGTCACACTAGAATCTGACAAACCATGGACACAATGTGACAGCAGGTCATCTGAATAAGGGAGCAGAAGTTTATTATGTAGTTTTTCTTGCTTACATGAATGATGTGTGCTTTGTTGTTAGATAGTACATACCCCATGAGAATTTCACAATAAAATAGACTGCCCAAAACCCCCCCATATGTACAACAAATAAAACCATGTGTACCCCACCTGGTACAGGGCTACTGGGACACACCCCTGGAGCCTGGACTGGGGGTTGGATTCACAGGCGAGTCCACATAACCCAGCTGGGCTGAGCCCGAAATGGTGATGTAGTGTCAGCATGTAGGTTCACCACCCACAGAATGAAGGATGAGGGTCAGGTGTGATGCCACCAATGTGGCAGGTTGTTACATGGAAGATCATGGCAGATGAAAACTTGGAAATGGAAAATGGAATGGCTTTAGGAACATGGAATGTCACCTTACTGGTGGGGATGTTGCTGGAGCTGATACAAGAGGTGGAAAAGTACTGGGCAGATATAGTTGGACCTCCACACACAGCAGAGGCTCTCAAACCAAATGTCTCATTTGGGGGTCGTCTCTCTTTTAGTCTGCAGTTCCTGCTGGTATGGAGATACTCACAGAGACCTAGAAAGGTATGATTGAGAGGAATGGCCTTCTGGACTTGAACTTTTCTGCATGTCATGGATTAACCATAACAAACATCTTGTTCAAACATAAGGAAATTCATGAATGTACCAGAGCTCTTTAGGCTGAAAGTTGATGACCGTCTTTGTTGTTGTATCATCTGACCTGAAACCACTCAGGTAAAGAGATAGGATAGAGGTATCCATTGATCACCACTGCTGCTGAGTTGCATGGAGCAAAGACAAAGCTGTGTGACCCAAATGAATAGTGGGATCTCTTGGGAACAACCGGTAGAACTCACTGTGTAGGGTGAGTTCAACTCCTGCCTTCCAGAGAACTTCTTGGATGTCCAGAGGAAAGTCGAAGAGACTGAGTCTGGACCATGCTCAAGGCCTCAAATGTGGAAGCAGCTGCCAAAGTTGTGGTCAGAAGGCAGCTGATGCCTGTTATGGCGGTAACCCTAGAACCAGCTGGTGGACAGTGAAGGCAAGAGAAGCCATCAGGCTGAAGAAAGAAGCTTTCCAGGCAATGCTTTGGAGTGATCTTCCAGATTCAAGTGAAAGGCACGGACAGGCTCAAAACACCCCTGCAAAGGCAGCTGCCAAAGTGAAAGCTCAGACATGTGAGGAGTTTGGAGTGGCTATGGAGAATTTTGAGTGGCCTGAAAAAATGAAAAACTGTTTTGGCAAACCTTTCAGTGCCTTAGGAGAGGAAGGTATAGCCTTCCTCAGAATGTGCTGAGCAGGGATGGTGAGGTACTGACCTCTCCAGAGGAAATTGTGGTGTGGTGGGAGCAGCATTTTGAGGAACTCCTCAACCATGCTGTCTGACCAGCAGGCAGTGTCAAGGATACTCTGATGAATAAAATCCCATCACTGCTGAAGTTGCTATAGTGGTTTGTGGCCTCTGTGGTGACAAGGCTGCAGAAGTGGATGACATTTGACCAGAGATGTTGAAGACACTGGACAGTGTAGGAGTGACAAGGCTAACACAGCTCTTCAGTGTTGCATGGAAAGTGGGAAAAGTACCCACTGGGGTGGTGGTCACCATTTCTAAAAAAGGGGACCAGAAGGTGTATTCAAACTTCACTTCTCAGCTTCCCTGGCAAGGTCTATGCAAGGTGCTAGTGAGGAAACTTTGCCTGATTGTTGAACCTTTCATTCACGAGGAACAGTGCATCAGTCATTCTCCTTTGCATACAGCCGTGTGAGGATGCATGGGAATATGCCAATATAGTCTACGTGTGCTTTGCAGACTTGGAGAAGGCAGATGAGCATGTCTCTTGGCTTTTTGAGGTTCTGAAGGAGTACAAGGTGCCTGGAGCACTGCTGGATCCTCTGTGAACGCAGTGTGTGCTGTGTTCACATACTTGGCATTAAGTCTGTTCAACGTGGGCAACAGACTTTGCTAAGGGTGTATCTTGTCACTACTTCCATTCTTGATTTTCATGGACAGGATATCAAGGTGCAGCCAATGATAGAGGGGTGTCCAGGTAAAGGGCTGGAGGTGACATCCCTGCTATTTGCAGATGATGTTGTTCTCGTGGCACCATTTGACAGTGACTTCCATTGCACACTACAGAAGTTTGCTCTGGACTGTGAGTGGCTGGAATGAGAATGAGCACCTCGAAAATCTATGGTTATGAGGCTATGGTTCTTGAACAAGCAGATTGTTCTTTTCAGGTCTGGTGAGAGGGACTACCTCAAGTGGAGGAGTTCAAATACTTGTGAGTCTTGTTCACAAAGGGACTGTGAAATTGACGGATGGATTGGATTGTTGAATGAAACTCCGTGATGTTATACCAGTCAGTCGTAGGAAACACAGAGCTAAGCGCAAAAACAAAGCTGTCAATTTACCAGTCAGTGTACATGCTCATCCTCACCTATTGTCATGAATTTTGGGTAATGACTGGAAAAATAAAATCATGAATACAAGTGGCTAAAATAGGTTCCTCTACAGGGTTGCAGGCGTTACTCTCCAAGACACAGTGAAGAATTTAGTAATCTGGGATCCCCTAGGAGTACAGTCACTCTGGATTGAAAGGAGCCAGGAGAGGTGGTTCTGGCATGAAATAAGGATACCCTGGAAGAGTGCTGCTAGGGTTTTTCCTGGCATTTCCCACTGGGCAGAAGCCTTGCGGTAGGCCAAAATTGGGGAGATTATATCTCCAGGCTGTTTTGGGAGCACCTCAGGATCCCATAGCAGTGGCTGGAGACCAATGCAGGTGAAAGGGAGGTTTGGTCAGACCAACTCAGCCTGCTACCACCACAACCTTCATTGGAAACTGACTGAATGACAGATAGATTGCTCAAACTTTACATAGATCCAAGGTTTTATGGGTGGTAGAGAAGTTAAAGCCAAAAACATTTAGCAGACTTCATTATAATATACTGTATAATCAGCATAATATACAGAAATATTATATACAATAGCTACAAATATAATCTCAAGAAAAACCCAATTTGAACACAAGACAATTAGAAAATAATGAATACCAAGAAATACCTATAATTTACAGACATATAAACTGTGCTCATTATAAATCTCCTGCAAGTAAAATTGAATTTTCAAATAGCACATATTATAATTTTACTTACAGCATGTTGATAAAATAAACACAATATTGAGTTTTCTTTCTAGTACAGTTCACAGTTAATTGTTAATGCAAATAACATCCTGATTGGAGGTTTTTATCTGTGTGGAACTAAAGAAGAACATCATAAACTAAGTGAAGTACTTAAGAATTGAGTGACATACGCACCTGACACCTGAAGTGTGGGCATGGTACTGCATGCAAATGCCTACCTGCCGCTTCTGATCCCTGAAGAACTCTCCTGTGTTCTCGATGACCTGCTCATCCGTAAGCTGGGAGTAGGGTTGCTCCTTGCAGAATGTGAGGGTCTCCCACAGTGTCACACCAAAAGCCCACACGTCACTGGCAGTGGTGAACTTCCCCTAGTGCAGACATGCAAGTGTGGAAAACAGTGGTCTAATGTTAGCAGCTTGACCTAAGAGACACTGGGGCAATGAGTGTATGAGGTGTAGTAAGCAGCAGCAGGGGCTCACCAGGAGTATGCTCTCCCAGGACATCCAACGGATAGGAAGAACAGCCCGGCCCTGGATGCGATAGTAGTCCCCACTGTACAGGTTTCGGCTCATACCGAAGTCTGCAATCTTAATGGTGAAGTTCTTGCCCACCAAGCAGTTACGTGTCGCCAGGTCTCGGTGCACAAAGTTCAGGGATGACAAGTACTTCATGCCAGAGGCTATCTGGGTGACCATGTAGTGCACATTGCTGTAACTGGGAGGCAACAAGAACAGAAACAAACTGAAATGGTGGTTTCCTCAATACAAATGGCTACTGATATTCTCCAGGGTTATATTATACCTGAGAATAAAGTAAGTTTATACCAGATCTGAGAACTTGACACGTTGTAATTAAATGTTCCAAACAAAAGAAGAATTGTAGAAATGACCCTGAAAGGTGACACTAAAGGAAAAGCGTGTGCAAACAGGGGAGAAGCTCTGCATACCTCACAGCAGCTTTATCGCTGAAAAAGCTTGCCTGACTCTTGGGCTCATGTCGGGACAGGAACTGGTTAAGGTCCCCGTTCTCCATGTACTCCGTGATCATGCAGAGAGGATCGCTGCAGATGCACACTGCCAGAAGGCGAACAATGTTGGGGTCTTTTAACCGTGACATGATCTTGATTTCTTTCAGGAAGTCGTTCCTGTAAATGAACATCAAGTGTTACCAAGTGGACAGTTAACTAGTGTACAGCTAGACACACAATAATTGTTTGTGTTATATATCAAAATGAAAGAGCAGGATGCTCGTTTAACAGCTGTGCCACTTTTTCTTGAAAACCGGATCATGTGTCTTAAAGGTTTACCGCGCGTTTTTATTTGCGTCTGCTCTCAGCATCTTCACTGCCACGAGAACGGGCATGCCAGGGCTTGTGTCAAAGGAGAAGTCGTCATCCACAAAGTCCTGTACACCTTCGGCCTCACACAGGTGCACCTGGGATGCAGTTTGGTAGAAGAGAGCACAGTTATCAATGCTGCCATAACGTGTTGCTTGCGCTCAGAGGTCCGCATGTGGCCCACACCTCACACTGACCTCCCCAAACTGGCCCTCCCCCAGCTTCTCCTTGAAGGTTAGCAGCTTCCTGGGCAGCTCCCCCACGGCTATATCCTTTCCAGACAGCAAGTCCATGGTGAGAGCGGGCACAGCGTAGGTGTTGCTACCAGTCACCCCCTGCAGGTTAACTACGTTGGCCTCGGCATAGTGAGGGACACCTTCCTGAGCGCTGCCTGGGGATGGCCGTGATGCTGTGCTGGTGCCCCCTGCACAAGAAAGCCCCCCTAGCAAGCAGCAAGGCATGAAACAAGTTTTCATCTCTTCATTATGAGTCAAAAAACATTATCTTTTAGTGCTTTGCTGAATCATCTCATGATGCATATTATGAATTTTGCACATGTTCACATTGTGCGTTATAGTGGTTTTCAAAGTACGGTCCATGGGACAGCGGGAGACCATGAATGTGCTGTGGGTAGTCCACAAATGGACAAGGATGTCTTTCCTAAAGCCTACATTGTTTGGACCAATGGAAAGACTACCATAGAATTAACGCTTGCACACAAAGTACAACAGAATTAGGTGGCTAATCTTGCTGATGCATTGAGAAAGAGATAAGGAAGAATTAAAGCGGGTTAAGAAATCATGTAATTGCAAACATAAATGTTATTTGTGTTGAGACTGGCTACTAGTCTGTCCTTACTGAGTCCCTGTTGTAAAGCTTTACAGTGTGTGCTTCATTCAGGATAACTGATACCACATGTTTGCTTTAAGTTAGTGACCATCAGCAAACATTGCTTAATGATATATATATTTTTTTGTTCTACACACACAGGAGTCAAAACGTCTCACAGGACAGGTCTTAGGAAGGGGGAACCTCTTTGGTCCTTATAAAACAGGGTACTACTTAAAGCAAGTTTTTAAACAGCAACAAGACCAAGCATCGTTCCATACCGTAATGTTAATAAACTTACGAGGCTACATCAATCAGTTACTTAATCCATGACAGGAACACAGAGGTTGCAAAAAGTAAAAGAACAGCTCTTACCAGCCTCCTTCATGGTCTGAGACAACTCTGGTGGTTTGCTTATGAGGCGTGAAGGTTCTTGATAGTCAGGACCCAGGGGGAAGATCCTTTCATAGGTGGAGTTGGACTCTTGTTCACTTAGCGATGTCGAGTTGGTGTTGTTACTGTGGTTGTAGGTAAAACTTTCACTCTGCAATAAAAAAGTTGCAGTTGGTCCTCCATGCAGTATACAGAGTGTTGTCAGAACCCTTGCATGGTGCATCTGATGGGAACTGGACTAAATTAAAATTGGCAGTTGAGAGAAAGAAAGATGTTATGACTAGAACTTACTGGTCATTAAGGGATAACTGATAATTTGTACTTTTTTAATTTATAATTTGTTCTGAAGCGCCAAATTACTAGCAAGAATTTTAAATGAGAATTGGGAGAAATTATCAACATATGTTAATTGTACTGTAATTCTGCCATAGAGCATCTTCGATGCACCACTGTCAATTTCTCCATTTTAACCCATCCTTTCTCACCTTCTGCAGCATCTTCTGCCAGACTTGGCGCCAGAGGATGATGACAATGATGGCCACTAAAATGAAGATGATGGCCACCAAGCATCCAATCAGAATCCTGGTGTTGCTGTCGTCCAGCTTAAGAGTAGGATCGTCACCTGAGGAAAGAATATTAAGACTGTGTCGGAGAATCTGCAACTCTCTAAACCCAGTTCCTGCACTTCTGCAACCACACAGAACTGCTGTTCAATCCCGAACAGCTAAAACCTTCCCATGTTATTAATGACTAACCTGTCAGTAGCGTCTTCTCTAATTTGTTTCAGTACAGGTAAATATGGTAAACGCATACAACTTAAATACTCAAGTCAAGCTGTAGTGCAAAAGCCAGAGCAAACAATAAAAATGGTATTTATGAATGGCACACTCACTGGCACTACTGGTATCACATGCTGAGTACTACAGCAAATTGCAGTTAATTGTTGGTCTTTTAAAAGGAGAAGAAAAAGAGCAGCTCTACTGACCTGGCTGAGTGCTAGTTGGGAGGTCAGTATTTGGGGGTGCCAGAGTAGTATTGTACATTGCTGTGTCTGCAAGGTCAACAAATTACACAGGCATTAAGCGAGAAAACCGTCCACGGCATTAGTCAGAATGTTAGTCTTCGTGGTACACCAAAATGAGTAGTAAACGACATGAGAATTGACAGAATTATTCTGTACTGAATCCTCAGCTGGGAGCTCTGGTATAGTACAACATTACTTAAGCTGGCTCCTGGTTTGTGTGATGTTAATAAAGGGCTTTCTGGAGACCTCTGTGGCATCTGTGCTTTTCTGCTTGCTTATGATAATATTGCAACTGGCTTTCAGAGTTGGCACAGTGTAGAGTTGTCAATAGCGCCTCTGTTAGTTTTTCACATAAAAAAAAAACTAGCGTGTGCTAGCTGTTATGTGTTTCGCACCCGTGACAGCTTTTACGAGAATACAAACACCTGCGCACCAAAGGCCACAGTACCTGACTGGAAAGTGATCTCACTAAACATCATCCATGTGTCAGCGAAGTAGAACTGGCATTTTATAGCGCTGGCCATGTGATTTTGTAGGGAAACAGTGACAAAACGTGCGCTGGGGTTGACGTTGTCCATCACAGGGCTGAAGGAGACAGGCTTGAGCTCCCAGTCAGAGTCAGAGCGGAAGTGGCACACCACCTGTCGGAACACCTTCACTCTTCTGTTGAACTCGTTGTTACAGTGTACCTGTGAAATGACACTGTACATTAGTATATAAGTGTCTATTTTCATAATGATTGTAAACTGACCATAATTTGTGACAATGAGTATAACTTTCACTGACCCCTTCTGGGAAAAAAGAACTACAATTTATTCGTTGTGCAGCTTAATTAGGGTCCTTGTTAAATGCTTATAGTGAAGGGGTATCAGACCAGCAAAGACGCTGTGGGACGCTTGTGTAAGTAAAGGCCCCCCATTTGCAACTCCTGTCTCTTCTTGGATAAGAAAGTGCAGGCGTTGTTTTTTGTGCACCTTCATGGCAGTGAAGTTACGTGTCCGATCGAACTCGAACACAATTTCCACAAAGTCATCGGGGAGGCTCTCGTTGGTCCAGCCCAGGTAGTCATACCCGGGCCAGACTCCGTACACGTGAGTGAAGGTGAAGTCATCCAGGCCATATGCGCCATCTGTTAGCTGTCCCAGACCTTCAGTCATACTGAAGGAAAAATGAGAACATTTCATCTAGATGTACAGGAACCAATCACATTATGACAGTGAGCGCACAGACAGGTCATCACTGCCAAAAAAAAAAAAAAAACACATGATTTTCAGCAAGATGAACCTTTTACCACTAGATGGTAGGATTGTCTTGTCAATTCAAGTAAACTTATGCACATAACCTTACATTCGCTGGCTCCATTTTCAGTTGACTGAAATGTAGAATGCCACCGAACACGCTACTTGTCAGGCCATGAGGCAAAACCTGTTATTTGTGTAAGTGTACATCTTGTGGTAGGGACTCATGAAACCACGACATCTTGTTTCTGTCTGTGGTCTGTCTTTTCTACGGCAGTAAGTCTTTTAAGTTAAGAATGAAAAGATGTGAGGAACTGAAAGATTGCCTCTGCAGGTAATGGGAGAGGAACAGACAGCAGGTGCTCACCTGTAACCCACGGCCCCATCGTACACAGAGTCGTTCAGCTGAACCTTCAGGCCACGGTAGGACATCTGGTGGCCTGCGGGGGCGTTGTAGGATACAAGGCCATCTGCATGAAAAGGCAGAATTGAATAAGCACCAGAACCCAGGACCCACGTCAGTCTCCCCTGCCGAAGGCTACTGCGTGTCTCAAGCATGAAGTCACAGGGCAACTGTGTGTCTAATAAAAACCAAAATGACTATGAAATAGCAGTTAATTACAGTAAATCCCCTTTCAGTTACATCAGACAAAGAGCAGTGTTCCAAGAGGAAGTGCTTTGAGTGGTCTGGTATTTATATTTTAGCTCCAAATACTTAATGAAGCATATTGCAAAGCCCATCATGTCTTGAGAGGTATCAATTTTATATATGGTCATATTGTAAAATCAGGCAAAATACATGGAACAGGAATAATGAAGTATATTTGCATCTGAGCCTTGCTTAAATACTTGTGGGTAAAAGCAGAAAATAAGTAAGTAGGTCTGACAAAATTAATTTAGTAACATTAAATATGTTTAATTTAAAAGTTTTAAAAAATGTCATGTCTACATTTACGATGCTTTTGGAATGTAATAAGAGCATTTCTGTTTGGTACACACATGACAAACACAGTCATATGATTATTCCTTTTATTACAGGAAAAAGAGTGTCATTCTGAAATATGGAAATATTTTTCCTTGCAGAACATTTTAGTGGAGCATTGCAGTGGTCACAGATGTCAGGAGGACATAACATCTTCAGGGTTAATAGAAATGCAAAAGTAGGGCCAGATTTTAGCAATCCAGAAAACATGGAAATAATACCAACATATTTGTATCATAAATTTGGAGAACGTTTTCCCCAATGCGCCAAAGTGTTTTGCAAAGCCACAGGGGACTCTGTAGACTGCAGTCTTTTTGCCTTATATGCTGATTGTCACGGCCTCTCTCTTACCCAGCCATTCACAGCCATAGAGCTCCACCCTCATGCACACGTTCATGGAGTGGTCAGTAACAGGCATGAAACGCACAAAGCGAGCTATGATGGGCGGCTCCAGGTCCTTCAGCTCAATGTCATATGCATTCCTGTTTCCTTCAATGATCTGAAAAGGTATGATGTGTTATGAGACGCATGTCAGTCTTGCTGTCGTATTAAAATGCCTTAACATGCATTCCTATGATCATCATAGGAACAGGCTCAGTTTGACTAAATGCATCTTCATAAAACATCCTTCCTGGTGTAGATGTCCCAAAGTGCTTACAAAGACTTAAGTACTAGAAAACCATGACATTAGACTTATATGGTACATGAGTGTTGGGAGAACATGGACAGAGGGGAAAGAGAAACTCCTAGAGCAGGTAAAGATGAGCTGAGCAGTCAGATGTACCTGGCTGCCTGTCTGAGCCTTACCTCCCTGCCCTGCCTGTTGCGCCAGGAGATCCAGCGGCTGCCGTCACGACTGTACTTGATTTTGTACATCTGTGCAAACTCATTGCCCATGCCACCGGCATGGCGGCCCTGCGTGCCCACCAGCGTGATAAAGTACAGCGAGCGCAGGTCGATCTGCAGGAACTCCTTCAGATTATCAGGCTCCACAGTGATTTCAGGACACCATGCCCCGTCGCCCTCCTCAAAGTCCAGTCTAGGTGAACAGAGTGAGAGGCGTAAGGAGAGAGAAGGAGCATGCGCTGATAATCACCATACAAACCCAGAAACCTGGCTTTGGTGAATGCACTGTAGCGTCACATAACCAAGTAAGAATTTCTCCATAAAGACCCAGGTCTGAATTGGCCACCCACAAAGCTGAGTTTTCCTGGTATTGTTTTTACAAAGCGTGAGTGTTTAAGACTAACAGTGGGATACTGTGTGTGAATGTAAGTATACAATCACATTCACACAAGAACATGCAAAAATTCATGTGAGTGGTGTACTTAAATGTGGTTTTGGACATGTTTTTCCTGGTGAAAGTATTTATGGGCATAAAGGCTAATGTGATTTAATGCACTTTGCCGCTGTGTTTACAAACACGGGTTAGTGTACCTGCCGTATCGAGCCGCAGTGGAATCAGACCATTGGCTGGAGGCTGAAATGTCCTCATCCTGAATCTGTCCGCCTGACATTCCAAGTGGGTAGCGGCACACACCTGAGGTATCACCATAGTAACAAACCAGTGAATCAGAACCATGCTGCTGCTTTTCAGCATCCATGAAAAGCTGATGTCAAACATCAGCACAGCACCCCTGTATAAGTCAACACTGTAATATAAAAAAATAAATAAAAATATGTCACCCTTTATTACCGGTGAATAACCTTTTGCATGCAATAAAACCATTTTTAGGAAACAGACAACATTTCTGTGGAAGGCTTATATGTGGATGAAAGTCACACATATGGGCAGAACATTTATTCCTTGATCAGGAGATATGGTGGTTCTGTTTTCCCAGTGGGGTAACTAAAAGTACTGGACAATATACTTCTGTAAGACTGCAATGCTTTAGTAAAAAATAATAATTTAAGGTGCTGATGGTACTGAAGGTGGTGATAGAGGTGGTGTTCCTTTTGGTGCTGATGAAAATAATGGAGATTATGGCACAGTTGGTTATGATGGGAATGATGGCAGTTATGGCAATAATATTGCTGAGAGAGTTTGATGGTGCTGATGATAGTGATGGAGATTATGGTAATATTGGGTATGATGGTGGTGATGGAGGTTACGGTACTATTGGTTATGATGGTGGTGATGGAGGTTATCGTACTGTTGGTTATGATGGTGGTGATGGAGAATATGGTGCTGTTGGTTATGATGGTGGTGATGGAGAATATGGTGCTGTTGGTTATGATGGTGGTGATTGAGGGTATGGTACTGTTGGTTATGATGGTGGTGATTGAGGGTATGGTACTGTTGGTTATGATAGTGGTGATGGTGCTGATGGAACTGAATTTAATGGATGGGTCACAGATTACGAATGACCCTGTTGCACAATAATGAAAGTATGTGGAAAAACAGAAAAACACAGAAAAAAATATCAAGTAGTTTCCATCATCAAAACCAGTGTTTTATATTCCTTATTTCCACAAATGTTCATGAACTAAAGTAAAGAGTTTAGAAGGCTTGAGGGATGCCTGTTGAGAACCCTTGACTAAGTAAGGCATAAACCACTATGCGGTGTGTGGTTATGTGAAAATAATTCACTTCGAGGTTGTAACAGCAGCGCACCGCATAATACCACCCTGTCGCCGATTATTTTTGCATAACCACACACCTTGTCATGGTTTATCCCTTACTTAATTTCTGTGACCACAGACATAAAATTCATGTTATCATAAAGTAAACATCATTTAGTTTTACAATAGCAATGTTTTTAAACCGTTGCAAATTCTCTATTGCCATCACTGCTTTCTAACGCGTTTGAAATTGCGTAAATGCAAACAGTGTAAATGAAAGCAATTTAGCATAAAACTGCAAGCTATTTCATTCACTAAAACACTTACTGTACATTGAGGTGTGTAACATACTAGGTAGACACTATGTTAGTCTCCCCAGAAAGTAATAGGTTAGGTTTATGTCAAAGCAGACCCCACTTTCACAACCCTTCATTTAGAGGCAAATGAACATTTCTTTTAAGGCATCAGATAAATATTAACTCCTGTAATACAGTCATTTCTAAATAGTATTGACCAGTTCGTTTTTAAAGGAAGATCTTCTCCAATGCAAAGTCTTTCTATGTTTAAGTGGGCATTTAAATTGCTGCAACACTCTCTGATGTGTTACAAAAATATTTGTTTACTTGTAACTGAAAGGTAATTCATTGTTCAGTTCAATGTAGTATTCATCCTATACCCCCATCCAGCCATGTTTTCTACCATATACACTGCAAGATGTTCAGTGTGTTTTTACATTAGCTGTACGAAGATGGCCAAATCACACATAAAAGAGGTGACTATGACAAATTCAATTTCTTCCTGTATTTGTAAACAACATAATTCAATACAGAAAAAATTAGGTTTATGTCTTCACTAATGGAGACATGGAAAGTAACAGAATAATTTAAGGCTTCTACCATGTAAAAGAGCTTTTATTGCTGTATTATAAGACCATCAGAAAATCTACATTCCACTGACAAGCATCTCAGAGGAGAACTCCATCATACATGTGGCTGCATTAAAACATTCTTCAGCTGAACTGCCACTGCTCTCTTCCTACTCATTACTTAGTCATGCCAGGAAGAGACAGGTAAAAAGACACAAAACGTCCCACGTGGCCCACAATGCTCAGGAATGCTGGCAGAAAGACGAAGAGTGCGTTGCAGGATCTGTGATGTGTGTGATGGAGCATCTGCTTGTGTGTACAAGCGCATGGCTAAGGGGCAAGAGGAGAGTGAGAGGCAGCTGCTGGTCTGTGGCTTGTTAGGACACTGAGAGCAGAGATCAGTTTGTTCTAGGAACCCTCCCCCGTGGATGAGACCTCGATGGGCAACAGGAAAACCTCTGTTATGGAGCCAGCAGGGACAAGAGAGAAGACGCTTTTGTCTGCTATCGTTCCTTGGCCCTGCCTCCCAGGACTTGCTTTAAAAGTAAAGATGAGAAAACCTCAGAGGGTTCTTTTTGGCAGTCATAACTCGATCTCCTCCAGAACGGGCTGAATCCAAAACAAAAAAACACTTCCAGATGTTTCAGTTCGCCTCGTGTCCCATCTGTAGCAGTTTCACATGCAAACATTTTCATTTTATTGGAGCTTTTTAAAATTATAAAATGAAAACCCCTTTACTGTGTCACATTTAAATAAATGATATGCATGGAATGTTGTTATGAATATATAGCAAGCTAATATTCATGTAGCTAAAAAACCGAGGTTATACATTTTCTCTTTTATCACTGAAGGTTCCCACGAATCCATTTCAGTGTGTTTTTTATGTCTGTTAACAGTTTGCAACATGGGTCTGTAAGAACCTTACTACAGACTGTTACCCTGCATTGTCTAGCTTTCAGCAGTAATATACCTTGTACCTATTCCAGTCAGCCCACAAATGCCCCACTAGAAACACAAATAAACCAGACTATTCATTCCTGTTTTGTGTTGTCTCATGATTTACACACCACAAGAGGGCCATCGTAAGCAGCTTCGAGTCACCACTCAAATCCCTGCACCCTACCTAGCTTTTGACCCATTTTACTTAGGCAAGACTTGCGTAGCCAATACACATCTTTTGCAAAGCTTAAACAAATAACAATATAAATTAATAATGTTAATAAGCTAGCAGTCATGGTTAGTAATACATAAAACAAAGTGTCAGTTGTATAACATAGGATTTAGCAGCTGAATTACAAAATACTCTTCTCCATTTGCTGTACTACAATACTCTTAGTACAACATCCACAAACACTATTAATACTACATTTTTACATTTTACATTACATTTACATTTATTCATTTAGCAGACATCTTTGTCCAAAGCGACTTACAATGAGTAATAGTACATGTGCATGTCACAAACTAGGTCAAACAGTATTAGAGAATCTAACTAACAGTAAGTGCTGTTCTATCATCGAAGTGCACACAATTTAGTCTGGCAATTGTCACAATGTCATTCAAATAAAGCATAGACAAATAAACAGTAAATCTGAAATAAGTAGAGAAACTGAATTAACTAGACAAACATTAGCAAGCAAGCAGCCAAGTCCATTACCACAACTAAGCGAATGAAAGCATGGAAAGATTTAATGTCTAAGTCCTAAAGCAAGCGGAAGTGCGTTCCACCATACAGGCACCAGAGAAGAGAAGAGCCTAGGTTTACCAGGTTTTAGGATGGGTGAAACCAGTCTCTTCCCATTAGCAGACCACAGAGAACGGGAGGGGACGTAGTTCTTGATTCGGGACCACAGGTAGCCTGGAGCAGTCCCACTGATGGCCTTGTAGGTCAGCATCAGGGTCTTGTATTTGATAGTTGTATACTTTAACTGGTACTATCAATATTCCTAGTATCACAAATAGTATTATTACCACTATAGCTAGAACTACCACCATTTGTACCACTGCTACTAATAACAAGAATAATAATTTGCTTTTGAATCACACACTACTAAGCATTCACAACACCAAGTGTTTGTTGAAGTACATATTTACATGTATTTATTTTCTGACCCTCTCCAGAGACATCTACAGAAAAAAAAATCCCCATAATAACAGCAGTATCAGTCCATCCATTCAGCCACAGAGCTAAAAATACCGCTCAGGGAGTGAAACAGCGGGAGCGCAGTGTTGCGCGATGCAGCGAGGATCAGCGAGTCCGGACTCGCTCGGCGGGACCGCGCTCCCGCTGGCATGCGCAGGGAAACCGAAGCTGCAGCGCACAGCTCCAACATGTTTTTCTTTTTTTCCTCCCCTTCATCCGCTCAGTTTTCCATACCCCTGCCTGTCAAAGGCATTCCTGTTCCCTGGTGTTTGCTGTCTGACTGCTGGCTCCAACCCCCACGCGTCAGAAAACACAAGCTATCTCGGGCCTCTATCTGCCCCCTCGTGGGCATGCGTGCCCGCCCGGTCAGCCCACTGAGGCTTTGTCCCCCTCCGCTCCAAGGGCGTCGTGTCACACGGCTTCATGCTCTTTTGGAAAACAAAAGGGACACTTAGCTGGCAGAGCCGGAGCACTTGAGAATTACAAACTGAGGAAAGTTGGCGAATGTGAGCATCTCAGTGCCGATAAATTCAGTGATGCATATTTCCTACTATGGAAAAACATTTGTGTAGT
This sequence comes from Chitala chitala, assembly GCA_025773905.1. Taxonomy (NCBI): domain Eukaryota; kingdom Metazoa; phylum Chordata; class Actinopteri; order Osteoglossiformes; family Notopteridae; genus Chitala; species Chitala chitala. The sequence goes on from JABJVR010002562.1 coordinate 60,782, forward strand.
TTAACATAAACGAACAGCAGTTACATTGAAATTTCAGCACAAGCGCTGAATATATACTTCTGAATCGAAGTATAAGATACGAAGAGAGTTAAACATGAACAACGTAAGCCTTCGAAAAATTTTCACGGTACTTGAGCATGAACATTAAAATCCAGAAATGTAGCGACTATGTGCTTGGTTTATAAGCGCAGACGTTTATTTCGCAGTGGGCTGTAATTACACGTGCACACGTGTTTTGACACATGTTGGCTAATGAACTTACACGAGTGTCCTCTGTGAGCTTATGAGCGTTAGACATCTGTCCGGAAATGCACCGAAACTAGTGAAGAAAAAAAAAAAAACTGCTAATTTCAATGTTCTTTCCTGCTGTCAAAACGTCTGGTATGCACAAGCCACAGACTCCAGTCAGATTGAGGAGTCCATTGTACAGCCTTCTCCCTCTCTTGCTGCACATTTAATAATAAACAGTGGCCGAGGTCAGATCCTCGCTGCCTCACAAAATACGAATGACAGTAATGGCCTGACTGTGCCATACTGTAAAAGACATTAATATTTGTGCAACTCTAAAACATACTACAGTGGAACCTCGGCTTACGAACGCCTCCCTTCACAAACTTTATGGTTCACGAACTATATTTCCGCCCAAAAAATGCCTCCGTTGACATACTGCGTCTCGGTTCACGAACCATGTAAGTCGGTAACGAGGGTCGCGCATGCTTGTCAGCTGCTGTTTACCTTTCGCACAGTGCACGTCTAAGTTCGAATACGGCTTACGTTCTTTTGAATTTCATTGTGTTTTGTGTTCAACTTCATTATAAACTATTAAATAAGACACAATGGGACCAAAGAAGGATACTGATAACAAAGGAAAAATAATAATGACCAGAACTGCGGTAGAGATGAAGAAAGAAAGCATTGCTAAACATGAAAATGGTGTTTGTGCCATTGATCTGACTTATCAGTTTGGTCTGGCAAAATCAACAATCTGTACTATTTTAAAAAGTAAAGAGAAGATCAAGTTAGCCAGTGTAGCAAGAGGGATGAACAATATTGCTAAACAAAGATCACAGACGCTTGAAGAAGTGGAGAAATTACTACTCATTTGGATAAACGAGAAAATGTTAGCTGGCGACAGTATTTCTGAGGCTATTATATGTGAAAAAGCAAGGTGATTTACGCTGTCAGCCCTCCTCTGTACAGGTAAGGTTACACTAAGTTTATATTTATTATATTCATCTATATTTTATCCGTTTAGTATTCTGTTTGTCATTTTTTGTGTTAGATTTAATGATTTTCCTGGGGTCCAGGAACGGATTAATCCATTTTACATTGATTCCTATGGGAAAAATTGTTTCGGTTCACAAACTTTTCAGATTACAAACCACCTTCAGGAACCAATTCAATTCGTGTACTGAGGTTCCATTGGATATGGATTCACTTAGCTCTAGCATAGGATACAAATACGTTGCATTTTAATGTATTTTATTTAAGAGCTCAAATAATGAGCTCTGATAATAACGAACAATGAATTTACTTGTTTTCACACATTTGTACACATTTGTTTCCATGTCACCTATATTCGTATTTATGAAGAACTTTGTAAAGTAATAGACGTGTATGACCTAACGCTAGGCAAACTGTTTCCTCCCCACATGACCCTGACACTGGAAGGCATGTGTTAAAGCTGCTAGGGGGCATTCTCCAGAGGAAAGGGCTTGCCCCTTCAGCAAAGGCCATCTGCTATGCCTGGGCAGTTCTAGTGGGGGGTCAGCGATGGCCAGTGCTTCTGTGGTGACAAGCTTGATCCCTCTGATCATTAGTAAATCATGAAATGTTTAATTGTAATTTACTAATAATCACAACTAAAACGTTACTCCGATTTTTACATGCAAACTGGCCCCAGCCTGGCCCTCCTGAGACAGTCTTGAACTGCCACTGTTGCTATGGACAAGTGTACTGTGAACCGAGAGCTAGGCCTGCTTCTGAGATGCAGCTAAAAGCAGTGGAAAGGTTTTAAGTCAAACTCCAGGAAAACACACTTGGTCTCTGCAGACACTCTGGTGAAAGGTATGTCATGCAGTTAACGTCAGCACACAAAATCTAATTTGTTACTGCTTCAGAACCTTACTGGATGGAATAATTACCTCATCCTTCAACAGAAGAAAAACATCCATAAAATAGGGCTAGCACACCTAATTTTACCTTTTTTGACTGTGCAACAACACCAGCTTTACATCAGCACTTGAGTTGAGCATAATGTCTTTGCAACATGTTAAAAAACACAATCTGAACAAGCCAGCATATACACATAGTTCTGCCAGGAGGAATGAGCGTCTCCCACGGCTGCGTGTTTTTGATTCTTTTTCATTCTTGCCACCAGCTGAGGAAAAATGCAGCCTTTAGACTGACATCCAAAGGAAGAACCAACAAGAAAATGTCACTTACTAAATTATAAATCACACAAAACTTGCATACTTGCTTTAGAATAAAATACCTTTGAAAAAGGTCAAATTTAAATTGAGTATTTATATATGTTTAGAATAATCTGCCTTACCCGGATTGACCTGCAGCCTCACAGCTCCAAACAGGTTGAGCAGCATCGGAATGAGACAGTGCTTCATCTCCAATGGGTGGACAATCCTCATGGCTGTAATGGACAAACATAAATAGGGACCATCTGAGAGTAGCTAATGTTAAACTGTATTTTCTCTCTTATTGTAGATATGATGTTCATCATTCATTTTTTATTCCATCATTTATTCAGAGAGCACTTATCCCAGTGAGGGCTGCAGTGAGCCAGGAACCCACTGCAAGCAAGACACAGTAAAATGAAGGCAGGGCGCACCCTGGACAAAGCATCAACACATCACATTCCACACACACGGACACACACATTCATACGTTAGAGGCAATTTAGTTTTACCACTTTACCTGACCTGAATTGCATAATTTTGGGCTATGAGAGGAAACTGATGCACCCACAGCAAACTCAACACACACAGGAGGAAAAACATAAGCACAGTATCCAGGCCTTGAACCCATTAGCAGATGTTTTGAATGACACGGCCTGAGGCACGTAGTGTTAAAAATTCACATGGAGAATATTATAACTGTCATGGGAAAAGGACAGGGCCATCTATTTGCCTATCTAGTACTGTGTTTTCCAAATCCAGAATGTGCTTTGAACAGGTAAATCTTTGCTATGGTGGTATAATGTTCATTAGTAATTGTATAGAAATTAAACTGATTAAGAGAGGTGTTGTAAAAATGCTTATCTGAAAAATTTACTTTAAAAAAACCCAATTCGTATAAAAATTGTTTTCTGCTACTGTTGATGTGGAGAGCATAAATGGTTGAACTTTGGGAAAATGTTTTTCATTAGCAATAAAATTATAAATCATTATATAGTAAAGTGCCATTCATACATTGAACAGTATACAAAGGCTTTCCTTCAGCTAATCAGAATTAAACCCTTGGCGTTATTAAATTCTACAAAGATAAAAAAAAATCTAACAATTTATCAAAACATTTTATAAATATCTTAGAATGTTATTGTTAGCACACTGAAAATGCTTAAAAAATTTCTCTGTCTCTCATCCTTTTATTAATAACATTAATTTTACAACTAAATCAACATTTAAGTGCTTATCATCACTGTCAAGTTCCTGAGTGGGACTGCTATGAACAGAGGCCCTTTTATTAAACACCATTTCTGTACAACTCTCTAAGACAGTCTAAAGATTGGGGCCTGGTGTCTGTGTCTTTATCTCAAGCCAAACACAACACTTCTCCCGTCTCTGAGGGAAACACTTATAAAATAAATCAACGCCAAGACTCAGCACATTTGCAAAGCAGATTTCTTTAAAAGCTGAAGTACGCCCATAGCCTTTAAATGGGGTGCACAATGGACTTAAGGGGAAAAAAAAAGCAATATTTCTTTCAATCTGAAACATACAGTCTCTATCTAACACAATGCCATTTGAGATATGATGATGATATAAGACTTCACATAGCTTATTTGGTTTCAGGGCCATTTAAAGTTTATCTAACATTTATTCCAAGAATCAGGAAGGCCAGCTACCACGGCCCATAATTACTAGGGTGGAGTGGTTGGGTTTAATAAAAAACAGCTTGCAGCAGCTCCATTGGTTGGGACCCATCTGTTACGTCTGCCCATTCTGTTCCTGCTCAGTGAGAAGCCAAGCGCCACAAACTGAGTTTTCTCTTGAGGCAGGAAGGAAGACTGCACCTTTAAAATCTTCAATCTTACATAAAAAGTATGTATCATGTCTTAGTCTAGATTTTACAGAGAAAGCAAAAATTACTCATGAACATCTAGGCCACTATTACTATTCAGTAATTGTATGTTGAATAGTGCATCAGTACGATATAGATTGTATGGTGTGATATTTATTTTCACAGCCAGTGAGTTTAAAATGTCAAACAATGTTTATTTATACCTTTCTAATTGTTCCTGATTTTGATTCATGTTATAGTTCTGTAGTGACACACAGAAACCAGCAGCCAGGTTTTGACCTTCAGTGGACTAAGTCTCTTACGGGGGAGGGAGCGCCTTCAGACACGCACGTTCTAACTTACACTTTGCGTCATTCCAGCACATATGGAGAACATGACATTATGCAGTCTGTTACAGATCTAAAAATGTAAAAATTAGATGTGTGTGTGTGTGTGTGTATGGTCAGCGTTCCCATATACTCCATAAAAAATCTGAGAATACTGTAGTGCGTTCACTCCAAATAATTGCACCCAAGTGTGAGTGTATAACATCAGTTATTTTCATACACTATTGGCTGACATGGTTTATCGCTCCTTTAGTTTGGAAGATAAATTGTAGAAAAGGTGGTGGAAAACCAAGAAGAAAAAATGGTTCTGAAAGCATGGTGATACTCCTGGTACTTAAAACTATTAAATAAATAAAATATACAATCTGAATAATAAACTTTGCAGACACACATAAAATACCCTTTGGTATATTTAACATATTTTATGTAAACAAACTCACTGTCTTCTTAGCTGGGAAGATACAAATGTAAATGGAGTTATGCACAAACAAATACTGAATCCTCAGCAAAAGCTCCAAACTGTTCTGCAGTTGAAAAGATAAGCATGTAACAAATAAATGGGGGTTACCACATACTACCACATACTATGTAAGCTGATACCTTTTTGTATGTACAGTTCAGTTTCAGTTATCTTGATTCACTTCAGTTTGCTATTTGTTCTCACTGTCAAGGTATATTAGGTATCATTTTTTAAACCAAATAGGAAAATCAATTAGCTATTCTAAAATGCATGATAATCTAACATCACAAATCAGTCTAATACATATGCATCAGATCCTGACAACCTTTGTTTTCAACTTGAGGTCCACAGTAAAATTAAATAATGCTCTGTCCTCCCGCAGTACTAAGGCACAGTTTGATTTCTGCCTCTTAAAACCTAAAACTGACCAACACATACGCAATTTTTTGATTAGCTGTAACTAAAACCAGCACAGAAGGAAAAAAGTTTTCAGTCAGACACGTTATACACATTCATTATGCTAAAACAGCGGTTGCTTTACTCTGACATTAACACAGTACAATTGAATTTAAGGAAATTTGCCTTGTGCAAGGTTTTTTGCTGCTGTTTTTTATACTGTGGCAAAAATCAATTAATTTGCCATAGAACAGTAAATCTGTACTCTTTTTATCAGTACTATGGACATTCCATTATTACATACAGTCAGTCAGTCAGTCAGTCAGTCAATCATCTTCTATACCACTTCATCCTGTGAAGGGTCGTGGGAAAGCCTGGAGCCCATCCTAGAACACATAGGGCGCAGGGCAGGGGACACCTAGGGCGGGGCGCCAACCCACCACAGTATTACATACAGATGTGTGACAAATTAAAGGAAAAACCTGAACAAATGCATGGAGAAACATAATAAATATGGATGCTTCCACACAGGTGCACTGCATGGTACAATTCTGTAACAAACATCCAGTCATGCTCTACGGCAGGTATAAGAATGCTGAGCAGACCCAGTTAGTTCTGATTTTGGTTCAAGATGGCAAGAGAAAAAGGTCTACATGACTTTGACAGGGTTCATTGTTGGGGTATGGATGGCAGGAGCTTCGGTCACAAATACGGCTCAACCAGTGGCCAGTGTTTCAGTAGGAACAGTGACTCAACTGACATCTGTGTTTAGATCTATGGGAAAGATGTCAGTAAATAGGGTCAGACATTGTGGTTGACAGCACACATTTGATGACCGTAATGGTCATGCATTAATGTGTTATGTAAGGAAAAACAGAAGAGCAGCTCTTCCTCAGGTGACTGAGAATGTCAACGCTGAATGTGACCAGACTGAGTCTGTCGACAATTACCTTATGTTGGTTTTTCCTTTAATTGGTCACCCATCTACGTTTCATTTACATAAACTGTGATGACAGAAAATGAAAACTCAGCGGTTTCTGCATATTGTCTTCCTTATGCTGTAGTTCTGTGGATGAACCTGCTCCTGGTTTGCCCACTCTGATAGACTCTCTACATGCAGTAAGAGCAGCATTCACAGCAGTTGTGTGCTACATCAGCCAAATTTGCAAGGAACCTGTTCTATATACTATTAACCTGCATGTCATATTTGTAATTAAGACATCAAGGTAGCATAAACATTTACAATTATAACAAAAGGAATGAGAGTTAGATAAATATTCATGAAATAGAGACACTGACCCAGTTTCTACTTTGCAGCGTGCTAAACCGCTCAGGATTCCACCATTTAACATTTCAAATACTGTAAGAGACAATCTCTAAATTCTGAAGGACTGATACATATGTTCCTGATCAAGGCAGCAAACCCCATTTCGTAGTGTTTATGTACAAAATCTGGTCGACATTCAAGATGGAGGAGTAAAGCTCAATTCAGAGTGCTTACGGATTTTGTTACAAAGTAGAACACATAACATATATGTAAAAACTTTCAAAGGTCACTTGTGAGAATTGCACGTTATGAAGAATAAAACTCTGAACTGAGTACAGAATCATGACGGGGCATTGAAATAATTGGGTTGCTTCCAAATGTCATATTATTAACACTGTCATTTTGCCTTTTTACAGATTTACCAGCAAGGGGTCCAACAACCCAGCTGTATTTTGCTCTACATTTAGACGTGTGGGAATGTGCTTTGGGCTTGACAAAAATAGAAACAATTTCTAGTTCATTCACCCAAAACTCACTCTTTTCAATTACTGATTGTGATTTACTCAGTATTGCTGAAAGGTCCGGCATCTTGCCAAACCGAAGGTCCACGTTCCCATGTGCCAAGATCTCATATCTACATGTACTGCTCTACTTCACAAAGCAGGGGTTTATACTTTCAAGATATTCAATCAATGCTTTTAGCAGAGTACAGACTGAACAGTTGTCTTATACCTGTACTGCTTATAATAACATTGTACTTGGCTAAAACCCATGAAGTGTGGGAATATCTTCCAGAGTTTAGCTAGTAACATGCAAACATTTTCCAGAAAAAAAGCATTCACATGTGTCAGCCCTCTGCAGCCTTTCAATAACTTCCATTCTACATGGCCTACAGTATGTGTTATATAACTTTTATTATACTATACAGTTTACTTTACTAAGGGGAATTCTTACTAAATAAATGACTGTCGTTTTTTTCAGTTGTCAAACCACTTCTACAGTTCTGAGTCATTGAGCCATTTAAAATAAAGCCATACATTCAGCCAGCTCATTTACACCATTAAAAATAACAGTCACTCTAACCAAATCACTGGGTCCAACCTGGCCATCCCACGGTAAACACTCTGGTTCCACCACTGGATTATCAAAGCAAGGCACACTATGGACTGCAGTCCATTACAAATCATCCCTTATACCATCCATCCATCCATCCATTATCTTAACTGCTTATTCCTGGTGAGGGTCACGGGGAAGCCTGGAGCCCAGCCCAGAGCACAGAGGGCGCAAGGCAGGGGACACCCAGGGCAGGGCGCCAACCCACCACAGGGCACATCATCCCTTATACATCCCTTATACATTCAATTCAATTTATTTTTATACAGTGCCTTTTACAGCGATGTGCCTTAAAGTGCTTTACAGAAGAAATACCAGATGTTACTGAACAACAACAATACGAATAAATACAAATTAAGACAGACAACAGCGGAGGAGACGAACCAAAAACTCCACGGTGTGGAGAAAAAAAAATTCAGAGGGCCCAAGGTCGACTGGCTGCCCAGGCCCTCCTAGGCATGCTAACATTACAGAATAAACGGCATACATACAAGGTTAAGCACAACAAATGCAATTCAGGGCTGAGATTCTACCTGAATGGTACGTCTCTGGGCTGTGGAGGGAAAAGAGTAACGTATAAATTACTAAATCCACTCTGGGCTTGTACTTGGTGTGTCCTTGTAACCTCAGAGCTATGCGACAACATCACTGGCCCTGAGCTGCCTCATTCAGAAAGGTTTGGTTTAAATGAACAAGATCTGAGGCTTAGGCAAGTGAGAATACAGCATAAAACCAACAGATTGAAAACCAGAATTACCATGAAAACTAAACAGTTATACTACACAGGATGGACTGAAAGGACCAATTGGCATACTTAACTGTAAGGATGTGAGTGTCTCCACAATGACGATTATTATGTAACTTGGTGACAAATTTAGCTATGCTGGCCCCTATACTCTCAACTCATTCTGTACATGCCTTAATGTACATCAACAATAAGCCCGTTTATATGTGTAGCAAACATTTTAATGGAGACAAAACATCTCAGCAATGTAGATTTGGTGACAGCATATAAATACTATTTGTATTTCAGTAAAGCTTTTCAGGTTTGATGAACAGGCTTTTCCTATAAACGTATAAACGTTTCCCATAATAAAAAAAATATATATAAAATATTTATATATTCATTAATTTCATTTGGCTTAAGAACTGTAACAAAAACGATGTGTTACAGTAATGAAAAATACATTTCCTGCGCGGGTAGGAAAGAACACGGTGTACTTTGGCATTCCAAGGCATATTAAAGAATAAACCCTTACAGCACAATGAGCCATTAAAATTTCTACTTATGCAGCACAAACCAATGAGAAATACATTTCCCTAGGCCTGTGTCTAACCTCCTGTATATGATAAGGGAAATGGATGGATAGATGTGTTTAGCCTTGGCATGTACAGCCAGACCGATATTAATTCAAAAACACCCAAGGAAGACCATGTGTTCTTTGTTCCAACTCCTTCTCCCTTGGGTTTTAACTTCACTGTGCCGGTCTTCATGTTTTTAATGAGAATGCATGAAATCCAAAGAGAGCAGCACTACAATCTTAATTGAATCCAGGCGACAAAGCAAATAGATGCCAACATTTTCAACAACAGTTAAGGTTATATGACTCATAAACTTTCAAGATAAAAATTAATTCTTTTTAGAACAATCTGGGCTTTTGGGGTAATTTAGGACATCTGGGGAGTGTTTCATAATGAAGAACGGACACGATTATGGAGCAAGGACATGAGACCTTTGCTCAGGTGTGTCCAAAAATTACCACATTATAGCTTTAAATATTACAGTCTAAATAACCACATCATGGCCTTGAATGTTACAGACATTCAATCATTCATTTTCCAGTCACTTATTCTGGACAGGGTCACAGGGGCCTGGCGACTATCCCAAGCAGCACAGGGTGCCAGCCAATAACAACAGCTGAATAATCAAGGCCTATAAAAATGCCAATGGGCCAAATGTCCAATCAAAAGAGAAGTTTAAAATTAAGCCAGCAGTGCATGAAATCAGATAATTTATCTTCATCCTTACATGAACACAAGCAGGGACAGACTGGGACTTGAAACAGCCCTGGGGTTTGACTCAGAGCAGCGCAACATAATGGATGCATGTTACCTAACTTAGTAGATCTGACGGCCGTCCACACACAAGATCGGCCGGCATTTGACAGAATGTCATGATTACCAATCCGCCCATGAATATAGGTTAATCCACTGAAATACACAATGAATAAAAAAATTACATTTACTACAAGGTCATTGCATTTACACCAATTATCACAGTTATGCAGGAACAATTAAAGAAATTGTAGATTAAAACAACAATGAACAAACTTACATGAAATAAAATACTGAAGAAAAAGGACTGAGTTTTGACAGCCGGAGCACCTTCGCTACATTCCTACCTGTTGTGTGTATCTGTAGTAGCTTCACCTGCACATGAAAACCAAACCACTTCCCATCTGTTACCCAGCAGCTCTGTCCCAAGAAGCTGCTCGAAATATGGCAGAGACCACATTCAGGTCAAACAATTCTCAGGCCACGTTTAGGTATCATCCATAATGTGCTGTCATTATGTCAGTGTATTAGAGGGACTGTGTGTAAGAGAAAAGTTACTTTATATCCTAATGTGATCATGCAGTACTGTATGTATCTAAAGAAAATGGATCACAACCACCTTAACAATCTTTGATCTTTGCTTTCATCCTCTGACATCCTTGTTATCTGTCATAGAAACGTACCTGCAAACCCCCAGCATAAACACCTACTGCCTGTATTGCTTTCTGTCATGTGTGCAAATGTGTTTGTAAAACACTCAGTGATACTGAGAGTGATAAATCATGGGTGAAGTTGTCATTCACTTCATTTACTTAACTTGTTCATTTTTAAATGTTTGATTAACACATTTAAATCTTGCATATACATACTGAACACTACTGAACAAAGAGCTACAAAAATAATGAAGCAAAATAGTCAGAACAAAACCACAATATATGCAACTAACTACAGGATGTACAGTACATGCTGTTGCCCAGTATTGTCAATTGTAAAATTTAAATCTTAATGTAATAATTGTTATTAATTCAAAGAAATCGTATTGCTACATATCAATTATATACTGGCACAAATCAAAGAACAAGGACAATTTAACATATTTACACAAGCAACTGCAAAAAAGGCCAAACTAGGAAAAATTACCTGGCCTACAAAGCTGAAGTCATAATTGTACATAGTTGCAAAAAATGTTGCTGGCTAAATGTGCTTTGCTGATCACAGCCCAGCAATTCCCTTGAGTTTGATTACCATCACTTGAAAAATGCAGCAAAGTAATTTTTATATTTAGCATTACCGGTCTGATGGTGTTAAAAGAACATTTGCAAACTACAACAGCGAATAAGGTTCAAAGGTTTGGAAAAAATCTTTGACATTAAATACCTCATAGAACAAAACATCATGGCCCTGAAACAGGAGAATATAACAAACCAACTGTTTATGGTCAGTCATAGAAGCTGTATTGATCACAAGTAAATTTGTACTGTAGGCAATATAATAAATTTGAGTCAGGTTTATGTTCTTAGGAATGCATCTTTTCATCTGAACAGAGCAGCTAATGTATGTTTTTAGTTCAATATGCCAACACACACAAACACACACACGCACGCATTTATTCATTTAGCAGATGTCTTTGTCCAAAGTGACTTACAAATAAGTAAGAATACACGTACGTATTAAAACAAGGTCAGACAATATCTGAGAATCTACTTAACAGTTAGTACTGTCCTATAGTCAGAAATCACTGTAGCAAAATACAGTCCAAATCAACCAAAAAAAGCCAAAACATTAATTAGAAATAAACACTGGAATAATAAAGTATCAGAGCTTATGAAGTTGAGTTTCAAGTGCTGAGGTGTTCCCTGAAGAGATGAGTCTTCAATAGCTTGAACAAACATGGACGGAGGTGATGAAGTCCTCAAAGTGAGAGGCAGCTCATTCCACCATTTAGGCACCAGGTATGAGAAGAACTGAGGTCTACCATTCATCATCAGGGGTGCCACCAGTCTCTTTCTAATGGCAGACCATAGAGCAAGGGAGGGGTTGTAAGTCTTGATTTGGGAGTAGCTTGGAGCAGTCCCATTAATAGACTTGAAAATAAGCATTAGGGTCTTGTACTTGATGCAAGCCTGGATTGGAAGCCAATGAAGGGAGATGAAAAGTGAAGTAAAATGCGTCTGTTTAGGAAGGTTGAAGACTAGACGGGCCAATAGTCTAATCTTGAGAGGAGTAATGACCAGGAGTTCAGTTGAATAGTCTGTTAGAGATGGTCTGATCTTCCTGATGCTGTAGAGGGCAAATCTGCAAGCCCTAGAGACTGCAGCATTGTGGTCAGAGAACATCAGATTGTTGTCCATCACTATTTCAAAGTTCTTCACTGATGCTGAAGATGTTACAGTTAATGTGCCAAGGTTGAGAGAGAGCTCATAGGGAATGGAGTTCTTGGCTGCGGTGATTAACAACTCAGTTTTGGAGAGATTCACCTTCATGTGGTGATCTTCCAGCCATCTTGAGATGTCTTCAAGGCACAAGATAATCTTTGCTGAAACTTCTTTTTCCGAGAGTGGGAAGGACAGGAAGACCTGGGTGTCATCAGCATACCAATGGTAAGAGAGGTCAAGTGAATTGATGACTGAACACAGGGAGGTTGTGTACAGAGAGAAGAGAGGCAGACCAAGTACCAAATCTTGAGGGACATCTGTTGCAAGAGTCCTTGGCTCCAACACTTGGCTCCTCCAGGACACTCTGTAACAACATTCCGAGAGGTAGGAGGCAATCCATCGGAGCACAGTACCCGAGATACCAAGGTTGGAGAGCATAGCAAAAACAATCTTGTGGTTTGTTGTGTCAAAGACAGCAGACAGGTCGAGCAGGACAACAACAGACAAACAGACAGACAAACAGAGAGACAGACAGACACACACACACACACACACACACACACGCACACCAGTGCTAAAAAAAGAGCTGATATTATAATAGTATCTGAAATAATAGCAGACAAACTTCTGTAATTTATACTCAAATCTTGATTATACACTTGATTCGTTACTGAATTATCATATCTCAGTTATTGGTGTAAAATTAAATGTTTAAACTGGCAATCAAATGAAACATTTAAAATGGTGTGTCGCTTTAAATGTGAATTTAAAGGTTACAGCACTTAATGTCACTTTGGATAAAGGCTGAAAGCGTTGAGCCTTTTTTTCCCATATGTAAGCTCATCTTATCTCCCTTCTGCATTTCTTGGTGAGGGTTGTACTGTCAAAAAGATGAGGATATCAGGCCAGAACCTCATATCGACCCAGGGTATCCTTATGATATGTCCAATCAATCTCAGCTGACTTCTTGATCTGGAGGAGCAGTGAGACCACAGTGTTTTCTCAGAACAACAACAACATCCTGACATATCAACACGTCACAAAGAGTCAACCCAGTGACAAAACCTCACTGTGCCCACAATCTCCTTCTTTTGCTCATCATTTAACACTCCTAACTATAGGTAAAGGCAGGGATGTAGATGTATGTCACTGTAAACAGAAAGTGCTGCTATAAACTCGTAATTAGTCTACTGTTTCACTACAGATTGGTAGAGTGGATACAGAAGAGAGGATGTTAGCCTTCCATCACATTTATACAACATCCTGAGACATACAAACTCTTCTCACTATAAACTGTTGTTCCATTCTCACTTTAAAGTTATTTTTCCTTACAATAGTCATCTCCTGTCCTGATTTGTCATATGTGTCAACAGGAGACCCTTGGTGATGCTACCAGCACATAAGGCCTCGAAACATGTGGTTACAAAAACTGAAAGACGGATTCTGCTTTCTGTTTATTTCACAGGAATGTGTGAATTATTTTGAAATGTAATTCTTGTGGAATACTGAAGTCTAAATCTAGTTTCATTTAATTGTACATAGAATTACCCACAACCTGTTTAACGTATACTCTGAGTTGGATACATCACAATACACAGTAAATCAGATTTTTACACTTTCATTAAGACACAAATGTCAAAAAATGCATTTACATGATTTTTAGACCCAATGGTGGCATTCCATTAGCTGTTTCTCATCAATAACTGCGTTAAAAATATTACACAAAAAGTTGTACAAAACGTATATATGAATAAGATGATATAGTCCAAATTAAGATGGTGAATTAGTCGTCATAATGACTTATTCTATGATGCATTTTAGCAGAGTAGCTTTTGCACCGCTGTCTCAGAATTAAAACAACAACTTTGATTTAGTAGAGGATAATCGGTGTTTCAAGCAGCAGTGTCAGATAGCCCCCTCTCCAAGGTAGCTAGAGTCGGTCAGATAAGTGTGACGTGATGATCAGCAGGTACTTAAGCCATGCTTGCTGCTGTTTTAAATTGACGACCACGAATAACAGTTACCAGTATTGTGTTGCTGTAGGCATAACAAAGCACTTAACACTTTCTAAGAAATGTAAAAAAGACAGCTTCGTTTCAGTTTATGTACTGGCAGGAAAGGCACGACGAATACGAAAGAACTGAATGCCACTGAAATGTAGGGCCATTCACAAATATTACTCTAAATATAAAGTTCTGAAAATATTACTGAGGTGTGATGGAGAGCTTACGAAATTGTTATAAGGATGACTTTAAAAGTTTCAACACACTGTTAGCAAATTGTACATAGATCTGTAAAATAAACCTTATAAAACATAAACTTTACCAGAAGCCCGTAGTACTACATGCATCGATTCGTGAAAATAACCTTAGCTAATCTGTTAAACATTTATCTTGAAAGTACCAACAACGTTCGTGTCTTACTCTTTGGCACAGCGAGACAACGTGTTCCGTTTTTAAAATTATCCATAGACGTGTATTGCTTCTCGAGAAAAAATATCGTGAAGATTATGGACGTACATGTATGAAAGTATGATATGGATGTGCATGTATAAAACAACGGACCATCAGTTTTCAACTGCCATGTGCTTAAAATACATGGGAATTCAAAATATGTAAACCTTCAGTTTACTCTAACTAGAATTAGACTTGTGCCAGCAAATTATACATACACGCATAATTTCTTCGACGTCGTATTGCATAAACACATGGATGCTGACCTTTCTTCGTAAATCCAAGATACAAACTACAGCAGAATTTCGCATTATCTGTGACTTTACTGGTGTTTTGTCCACTTAAAATTGCTGCGATTCGAGCACTACTTATTTGAACGTCTTATTGTGCGGATCTTGCAACTACAACTGCAAGATGAAAAGTCGCTATTATTAACATGCAAACAGCAGAGGCGGACTGTATAAGAACTTCAGACAGAACTGATGGAAAGTAATTTCTTACAAAACTTTTCTGCAGAGAATTAAACAAAAAAGAAACAATGGACGATTTAAAAATATAAAGTTAAATTCAAATTGTATACGTTCATTTATTTGTTTTCCCCACCCCCACACAGCCAAAAATAACTAAAGCTTGCAATTCTGACAAAAATGCAAAAACATTGAGAATGAAAGCTTACTCTTTAGATGTTTGCGCAGTCAAAGCATTTGTCCAGGGAAATCGGTAATCCAAGCTGTCAATGACAGCCTGCGGTGATAGAAACCCAAGTTTTCTTTGACTGCTTTCTAAGCAGAGCTGATGTAAGAATCTCTCTCAACCATCCCCCTCTCTCTCTTTCTCAAAAAAAAAGCGTAACATTTTGTAGATTGTTGGGAAAAATCCAAAATCCCAGAATTCCACGTCACACATAAGGTTTCAATTATGATTTCAGTAATCATTCATAGTAGTTTTCTTGACAGAACTTTTCGTTACTAACTATCTGAGATTTTAAAGATCGGAGGAGAGGCAACATTGACATAAAAAAATCAGTGCTGTAACACTGAAAAACACTGCTATGAATATTTATTTATCTATTTTTGCATGTAAGAAATAATGGACATGCTTGAATTTTGATACTTAAAATATATATTTTAAAGAATGCTTACCGTGCGTTCCTTGAAAGAATTTTATCAGTGGGAAATTAATGCAAACTCTCAAACTTAAGGAATTCGGCTGCTGTCCATGTGGAATTTACTTTTTTCTCTGAAACGTATAGGAACAGTGAAAGTTCAATTAATTAGGAAAATTAACCCAGCAGGACCAATTGAAATGGCCAGAAGGACTCCTTATGAAACCATAATGCATAGTGCACATTGGTCCAAGGTCAACTGTGTCTGACCTGAGGTTTGTGCTTCACAGACCTCACTGGAGGACAGAGCGCATTCTTGTACTATTCTGGCAACATGCCACATTGAGTCACAGCACTTTGGGAGCTGTGAGCGCAGTCGAAATTGGACATTCCAGTCATCAGCTTCACAGCAAAGGCAACTGTGCACGGAAACCATATAAACACACACAAACATACACGCATTCGTCTGCGTGTGTGCGTAAGCAGTTGTTCTTGGAAGCGTGTAACACAATATAATGTTTTGAAACTTGTCCTCGGAGGGTAAACAAAAGGACGAACCACTTGGGACGGTTGTGTGCAATTTTGTTTCAAATTACACACTGTACTGCATGATAGATTTGTTTGGGTTGTGTAAACAAAATATATTACAGTGGAACAGCAAAACAGAAACCTCTCTGCTACTCTAACTGTCCCTCTTGCTGGCAGT
The DNA here is from genome assembly GCA_025773905.1 of Chitala chitala. Taxonomy (NCBI): domain Eukaryota; kingdom Metazoa; phylum Chordata; class Actinopteri; order Osteoglossiformes; family Notopteridae; genus Chitala; species Chitala chitala. The sequence goes on from JABJVR010002562.1 coordinate 77,295, forward strand.
TAATTATAGACTGGAAAACCCGAGGCCCATATCACCATTGCTACATTATTCTTTGAGCAGATTTAAATTCAAAAACATGTTGTCTTTAAAACATGGCTGTAATATTCTCATGACATTGTGAATTCAAATTTTTGACAAATGCAGGTAAAGACAAAATTTGTTTCTAACATTCCATTACCTAAAGCGGAAAACAGATGGCAGGGCTTGGTAAGACTGGTGTGTACAAGTCATGCTGTGTGACTTCTGCAGGTATAAATTACACAGCACAATAGCTGTCATCATGAGCAGTAACAGCTGAACATGTTAACCAAGTCGTACAAAGGACGTGATCATAACGTTCTTATTACCACCAAACTTTAGCAGAAGACCTAGTTATGAAGCAGTAACTGGGACTTTTTTTCAGATCCATCAGACGATTCCATTAAGTAGTTTACTGTTGTCTAAATGTTTAAACGGAATTTGTCACTTTGTTCTTATATACTTTACATAATGTTCTGCTGTAAAATGTTCACCATTCTGAGAAAACATGAGTAATCAAACGAAATCTATCATTTTGCTGGATATATGCCAAAGGTATGTAAATTTATGAGCAGAGCTGTACAAACCCTTTATGTTAATACAGTTTATATAAAGTACGGAAGATAAATTTTGAAGGAACGGTAATACAGTTTTATTTGGCTGTTAACACATTTAACAAAATGAACTAAACAAAATTTCCTGCTAGACGGGAGTTTTTTTATTGATATCCAAGTACCAGTAAATGGTTACAAACGATGACTGCATCTTCATGATACAAAAGAATCATGTGGCATGAAACTTGTTAAATGTTGTATTACGGTCCACGGAATGTTTCTAGGCAACAACTAATAATGATTTGGTAAGAGAACAATCTGATCATAATCACCTGTGATAGCAGTCAAAATAATTCAGGGAGAGAGCGAGATAAACAGACTATAATTTCTGAGCTTCCTAAGTGGCAGAACATCAGGTTTCATCATAAGCAATATTACTGGAAACTGTGACTCAAAGACATAAGACCATTAACATATATTTAATACAAAAACCATGCTAACACATTCACTGAGGGGGGGAAAAAAAACAAAAAAGATTGTTGAGCTTGTCTCTCTAAACTTAAATTACATCGATATAAACACATTTTTCTTTCAGTTAAAATTAAAACAAAACTGGGTTTTCTTTAAAAAATAAAAACCTGCATTTGAACCTTAATTAAACATATGAGATGTGACTTTCATTTGAAGACCACCACATGTAGGGTGCACATGTATGTACAAATATTCCTATAAATGGTAGTGTAGACCATTTTTCCTAAATTGCAATAATAGAAAAGGTCATATGAAAATAAATAAGTTGACTTTTAACCCACACCACCCGCCGCCGAAGATTTCTTCATTCGTTTTATTGCACAACTTTTGGTCTTCCCAATGGCAAGGTTGAGGAGAGGAAGACGCTGGCTACACGTGCCAAGACTGCCATGGGCTCACACCCCGTTTTTGACAAGCTCGTGGATGCCGTTCTTGTCGATGACCAACGTGGGTCGAAACTCACAGCCTCGAAGCAGGCTTTCCAGTCCCTGAAAAAGACAGAACATTCTTTACATTGACTTCCAGCCACAGACCCATTTCCAACAGCCTTCAAACACTACTCCTTGTTTTGATGCATTCGATATTATTCTGCTTTCACCTGAAAACCACATGACCACCTTTAGTCAAAGAAGCTACTCACCAACATTTAACAAAACGCAAGAGGTTTGACAAATCAACAACATGAACTCCAGAGCTGTTTTTGGTTGTTATGGAAATCAATTCATACTTCACAGAAGTTGTATTTCCATTATTCAACCCCCTCACCCTTACTTACCTCTCCTGCATAGGAGACCAATGGAGAAATCTCACATTTGATTGGTAGATCAGTTCCATCCTTTAAACTAATGTCAAAGGAAGATGAACAATGTTAATTATGTCTTCACATTTAAAAGTTAAAAATATGAGGGTTATAGTAGAGCAGCAATTTTTTAAAATCCCAGAGTCACAGAAGTCCTACTCTTCTATGCAAATAAGTGCATATAAAAGAATAACAAGCAATCAGAAGCAAAGAAAGATTAGACAGATAAAGCAGAGTCCATCCAGAATCCACTTCAAAGAGTTGATAAAAATAAACAGGTATGTGTGTCGTGAATCAGAAGCATGCCCGATGCCTGGAGCATCCATGTTCATTGATTAGTAGCTGTTATTGACTCCCAGCCAATTACAAAGAGTTACTTTGTATATATGTATATGCATACACTCCCATACATGTACATATATCATCCATATCTGCAAATGGCACATACATTAGTACACGATTTCAATACAACTAAGTCATCTAGAATGACTAAACAAAAGCCCCATCACCATGCATGTAATATAACACAGAAAATATTTACTTATGATTGACATCAGGTGTGACACCGTGTGCTGATCCACTTCTAGGAATATTACACAGGAACAAATAAAGTTAATGAGAACAAGAAAAAAAAAAAAAAACGCAGGGAAAGGGCTGTATTTTGTGCTTCAGTGTAACTTGTAACTCAGTTGTATAGACTTAGTGTTTCTCATTAATAACCTAAAAGTCATTGTCACAACAATCACTGGACAAAAGTACGTTTTATCATTGTAAAAATACTGTGCCACCTAACTCTATTACAAAAATATAACTAGTTAAGAGCTTAAAACATTTATTATGGAGTATAGGTGTGTTTAACATGTGGCCTAGAAATAAAAATATTCTACAGATATTTCCTTTCCAATAATATAAAAATAAACAAAATTCACAATGTGCAAAACCAAAAAGGTGATTTCTGATACGCTCACACTGAACAAGCCTAGTCAATTTGCTGAAAAACACAACAAATGGTGTTGCCACACCAACAGCATCCAGAGAGCACTAAAAAACCCACCCGAACAGCGGCAGATATAGAGCTGATCCAACCAGAGCCGATATCAAATACCAATTAAACTCCTGCTTAACCAATCATGTACAAGGCTTGTGTCACATGACTTGTTTTATTTAGATGGCATCATCAGTAGGGAGTTAGCAGCCTAATCACACACAGCGCCACCTTAAAAGCATGATGTAACAGAACTTCTCCTGCTCCAGTCTTTACCCGATGGGCACTTGTTGACACCCCAGAGTGACCTTCACCTTGAGGTAAACAGGACACAGCACATGCAAGGCTCACCTGGGAATGGCGGGCACCCTGGTGCCGTTCTCATCAATGAAATGGCCGCCCGCGTTGAGGACCCAGCGATGATGCAGTGACATCAGGGCATGGCGAGCTGTGGTGGGGTTGTCCTTCCCATCCTGGCTGTCGGCGTTCTTCAGGGGCGAGAACTCGTCCTCCCGCAAGACCTCATAGACGACAAACGTTCTGACAGAAAGGGGACAGAAGCAAGGCTGCATTCATGCGTAACATCTCTTCTTTAAAAAAAAAAAATAAAAAATTTCAACATTCAACTAAAGTCTGGTCTAGCGCACTTGACACCATGAGCCACCAATGTACAAGATACCCCACTGCAATAAAATAACTCACTCTTACCAAAGAATCAGAGCTGCCAACTGAATCACGTACCTTCCAAGAACCACAAACATAAAAGACTCATCATTGCGTATTTTCCAACTGAAATTGGTGTACTTCAAAGACTGGCTTTACCAAGCGACAGTGTTGACGATTCTGCTCTAATAAAATCACCTCTGTTATGCTGTGGTAACAGCCCTCGCTGGATTAAAGGGGAAGTTCAAGCTGCCAGCAGCACAGATGTTAAAACAGGGTGGAAAATATCATCGTACTCACTTGGCAAACCGAAAGATGTCAAAGACAAATTTTTCCATTTTAATCCCGTTCGGTTTGTCTGGTTTGATCAGCTCTCCTCGTGCATCCACGTATGGGATCTTCTTCCTCGCCACATGATGCTGCAACTGGGGTTCATAAATACTGGTGGGATAAAACAGACAAAGTCATGTAAACCATGGAACTCTCTCATTTTAATAAAATCCACAGTTAAAGATATAATACCACTGGTGTGCCATATGCAACTGCAGTATTTTCTTTTATTGGCTTAATGAATGCACTTTAATACTTTTCCGTATTCATTATGGCATATAGCTAACAAAAAAGATGACTAAGTATTCGTCACGGCTTCCTGCCTAGCACAATTATTCTTGATCTCAAAATAGGGAAACTGTGGAACAACTGGATCATCTTTAAATGAATTCAGTGGCAATAAACATTAAGCAGCCTGACCTATTGACTTAACACTGACTGCACCGTTGCCACCTTCATGTTTGCCCTGATATCATGCACGTGCTCATTAACGCTTCACACCCACTTGACTACGTCTTTCAGGAAGGACAAGGTGAAGAAATGATTGGCGACGTTTCCGGCGTTGAACACGAGCCTGCCGTCCGAGCCACGCTTCTCAGCGGTTGAGAGGGTGATCTCGCTGTATTCCACAACTTGGAAGTGCCCGTCCACCTTGCATACGACACCGACCGCCTCAGTGGGGTTCGTCTTCTCCACGACCTGCCATCAACAAGACAACAAGGGCTCAACTCTGCCTCCCCTCTTCTGACCTCCAGAATCGCTTCAGAAAACAACGTGGATAGGCTAGAAACTCATGCCTGCGTGTGCAATGAAAGATGACGCCGTCAGTCCCCGTCACCCTCAGGGGTAATTAAGTAATCAATCGGGACGTTAGCAAAGACGACAGTTTTCACACAGGGCTAAGCTTGCTTTAGTAACAACACCATCATAAAGCCTACCATACCTTTGTCAGACCTGCTTGCCCAGTAACTACATAATAATCACCAGCCAGCAAAAATAATATGACATTTTCTCAGAAAAGCAATTATGAGGATAACATAGAATATTGCGTGTCTTGGCTACATATTTTAAACCCCAAATTTCTTTTCCATTTATACCTTTTTTCAGATGGACAGAGAATTAAAAAGCCTTTTAAAATATAGCCATTATATATCTTACTTAATATGCCACTGCTGATTACCAGTCAGCATGGCCAGATTGGTAGTGGTGATGTGCACCACAGTCCTTTTTATTCTTTGGAAGGTTATAGCACCACCTAGTGTTCATTCAGCAAAGCAAACCAAAGGCCTGCAGCACACCACTGACCTTGGCTCCACAATCGGCTCCTTTCTGCACACAAAAGCCAATGAACACAGGGTCCGCCACCTTCACTAGAATGTTGTCGACACAGTAGACGTGAATGTATGCAATGCCTCTGCGCTCCATGTTCTCTGCTATCTTCTGGGATCCCAGTGCTCTATACAGACCTCCGTTTCCATCTGAAATGAAAGACAGTCTTCAAAAACAGCAATTATCCACAAAGGAAAACCTGCAATTTATGCTGAAAACCAGGCTCTAATTTTATGATCAGGTCTCTGGACAGCTAGCTACCTGAATGGTGACGATCCTCATGGACTTATTACCTGGCGCCATAGAAATTTTTCCTTTTCCTTCCAAGATGATTTTGCCACTGAAGTCCATGGCAGGCAGCATGCCTTGCTGGAAGAGGATCACATTTTCCTTTTTCAAGCCGAAGTAATTCTGCCGGGAAAAGAAATCTTTGGTCGAGCTCATGGTTCTGCCGCTGGTCATTATGTACCTATGGGAAATCCCATACAAATAATTTCAGTGTCACACCACACTGTGTCACATTACACCAGATGAAAGTGCAAAAACTCTAAATCGATCTTCCATATGAGAGCTGAATTTCCTGAGGCTGGCAGATAAATTTCATTTTGCAGGTCACAGATGTTAACAGACTCCCATGACTGGCTCCAACACGACATCAGTTAACCAAGAGGCCTTTAAAGAGGTCACTTTCTCTGTGCAATTTAAGGTAACTTCGTTATTCATCACATTAAAAGAACTTTATCTACAAATAATTTTAGCTGACAAGTTTATAAGGGAGAAAGAAAATAGAGGAGTGAAACCGAAAGGCTCTAGTCACATATGATAATGATGGTAAGTCTGACTGCTATGGCTGTCTTTTAAATGTGTCTCAAGATGCATAAGGTTACTGATCCAAATATTACAAGTGTCACTAACTTTCAGGATATCAAAACATGTTCCTTTCATATATTTAAGGTAAATTATAAAAAGCACTCTGCTGCCGTCAGGCAAAAGGTACCGGAGCACCTGGGCCCTCACGGCCAGACTGTACAACAGCTTTTTTCCCCTAAGCAATAACACTCCTCAATTCTAAAGGGTTACACTGATCTCTCATACACCAACACCACACTGCTACACTTGTAAGGTTATCATACACAAAACAGTCAACCCTGTACCTTGCATTGAACTATGTCTGGTCAGCGCTGCTATCTGTGTTGTGTTTACATCCTGTCGTTTTGCACCATTTCTCTTGTTGCACTACATAGTCTGGCAGTAGTTAATTACGTTATTACTACTTGCTGCATTTTTGCACCCTGTATATTCTATTAGTTGTTTTCGCGTCGTCCTTGTGATGTTCTTATGTAGCACCTGGGGGGGACGCTGTCTTGTTTCACTGTGTACTGTACCTACTGTATACAGCAAAATTTTTTCTCTGCATTAATCCCATACCCCTGGGAGAAGCAGTGGGCAGCTAGCCAAATGTGGTGTCTAGAGAGCTAGCCTCTCACTGTCTTGCTCAAAGACGCACCTGGCTGGACTGGGATTTGAATCGGGAGGCTTCCGCAGCCCAGTCTGATGTTCTAACCATTGAGCCACCAGGCTTATCCCATGGTATTACACTGGATGATGTACAGAGCTACATATTTTTACAGACAAAGGAATGATATTTTAATGGACAGTAGGACTGCAATTCTGAACATAACAGCTATATAAAAACAGACATCACAGTCATCCATAAATTTTTTGACACTACAAAGTTCTACTCAGAATCAACTCCTAATCTTCTGTCTGAAAGTTCTTTCATCTTAAGATAAATGAACTGTATGAAATTACTTATTTCTCAAATTAGTGTGATCCTCTTCAGAAAGCAAATATTCAACAGATGAAACAGTTTTTGTACTAATAAGAACATTGAGAACCAAAAAACCTAGACATAAAAAACAGGCTACAAATTCTGAACTGGAACACCACTGTTAACTTACTGAAAACTATTTTCAAATTTAACAATGAACCATTTATTAATAATAATAATAATAACAACAACAACAATAACAATAATAACAACAATTACATTCCCCCCAATATCAAACATATAATAATATCAAACACTCAAAATGAATTCCACTTAAATACCTTGCTAAATACCTAAAATATGTCTTTGATCTCTGAAAAACAAAACCTCTTTCTCTGTCCATCAACGCCCCACCTGAATCATGTCAATAGAGTGGAACACTGTGGCTGCCTTTGTGGTCTCTCCCAGTCTTGCTAACTCTACTTTTCAAATACCTTTTTAGGTTTATTGCCAAGTGAAAAAGAAAAAAAAAAAAAAAAAGATAGGAATACATTAAAATATAGTATAACTGGGAGATGATGAAGATAATGATGATCATCAGCCCACAACACCTACCAGGGAATACAGCACTCCGAGTTGTGTTTTTGCCCGGCGAGCTGCTGTAGCCTCAGAATGCGCTCCGCCTGGATCTGAAAAAGGGTTTTGTGGGATGGCAGGCCAACATCGTACATTCCTTTGGGGTAGGGAACTCCCAGCCTGGTCCCCTGACCCCCGGCCAGAAGAAGAACTGCTACTTTGTTCTGGGAAATGCGAAGAAGCCCTAAGGGGGAAATTAGGAAACCCAAACAATGGCAGAGAAAGCAGGGTAACTTACACAAATCACTGGGCACCGTCAGCCAACACTATTCTGATAACCCTACTATCTCATGGACTTTTTAAAAATAATGCATTAAAATCAAAAGTGAAATCTGAGGAAAGGCATGTACTGCACACCTCAAAGTTCTAAAATGAAATTATGCAAACAATGTTTTTCAACTGTCCAAGGTCAATTTTATGATTTGTAGTGCCACATAAATTCATGCATCAAACCTCAAATTCGGCATTACACCCAAAGCAGCACAAAGAATTTCAGTCCCTCAGTTAATGTTACCTTCCCGTCTAAACAACCAGCTTTAATAGTGTTAATGCCCAAAAGTAAATGGATATTCACCAGTTTGCTAGTGCACTATTAATCAAGACCTAATTTCAACAGTGTTCCAAAAGAAAAAAAGAAATAAAGGGGAAGGGTGTAACCGATGTTTGACGTGGGGTTCGTGACGCAAAAGCCACGTTTGTGAATCATGGTGAAACATGGTTACAAACATAAGCACAACCAGATGTGCCCTGGGACTCTCTCCCAGCCTCCCAATGGCAACTGTTACCAGACACTTTCAGAAGAGCACTAACCTCAGAACCTATTAGTCAGAGCCAGATAAACAAATCCCCATTCTGCTCACTTTTTCACCACCTTCTTCAACACAAACAAGAGAGTTTTCAGTCTTTGACATGTACTTTTTAGACACCCTATTCTTTGGCTTCACCCTTACTTTTATGCTACAAGTTATGGCAATTATGTATCAGAAAGAAGATGAAGAGAAAGGTGCTGTGAACTGTCAGAGATGCGTGCTTTTATGAGTGTATGAAACCTTTTATGGTGCTTTATTTCAGTCGAAAAAGTATTTCTGACCTTTCCATAAAAAATCTTTTGAAAGGAAGAATGATTTCCATAGTTTCAGTAACAGTAATAAAAAAAAAAAAAAAACGCTAACCCACGTCTCCAGACACAAATTCAGAATGTTCCATAAACTGTCACAATGTGGCAAACACACACACGATTGTGGCAACCTCCTCACATTTTAGATAGTATTCTGAAATATACCTTTGCATTAATATATCTACATTAAAATGTTCAGTATGCATTACTGATGTAAAAATGAGAGTCACTATACAGCTGCAAAAATTCAACTGTGTAAAACTACTAAGTAAAAGCAATGGACTTATGGACGAGGATGTTTTTAGACAACTGACCTTCTTCCTCCCACGTCTTCAGCTGTTCCCGATCCCGGGTAACACTGCCTAACACATCTCTGGGCACTGGCTCCATCCGACCATCCACCTTCTCATCATTGACATGGCTGGACACCTCCATGGCACGCTTAAAGAAGTCATTGATCTCCTTGAAGTCCATGTTCTCCAAGTCCTGGGTAAGTTCCCCTTGTTCCTCAGGGCTCAGCTCATCCCAGAACTGCAGAAGATGAGACTGGCCAGCTTTTGCCAGTCTTTCCACAACACTACTTCTGTCCATTGTGAGAAAACTTCTGGTTTCTGCAGATATCCACAAAATACAAGTATTTACTTATTTTTAGCCACGTTGACAGACATCACATACACCATTCCAAAAACATGTTGGTTGACAACTGCTTATGGAACACGATTAAATGAAAACTTAACACGTCACATCGCAATATTATCTTAGTCACAAGCAACTTCAATATAAACTTCGAGTTAGTACTCTTAACGTAAGCTTATACAACTCTGATTGGAACCCAAACAGTTCATTACAAAATTCTAAGTATTTGCAATAATTAACAAGATCGGTTTACGGTAATCTTGCTATTATTAATTAGTTATGTGAAGAAATTATACGAAATGTTGTCATAAATTAGTTGAAGCGATAAATGCATACACCGATTGCTATGAGGATGAACGTGATGTAACGTGACACTATGGGGACACAAGATCATTTCCTTTGGGCTTTTCTAGCCATTTTCCAAACATACCCACCACGGCTGATTTACTTTCTAAACAGCTATAGTCACATATCACGCTAAAGGTATATTTTACAACAGTTCTCCACTCAAAAGTAAAGTACTGGTGCTTCCAGGTTACACTGTCTCCCCAATTTACTGAGCCAGCCCTGCAGTGCATAACCAGGCACACACAGAATGTGTGGTAATAACGTGTGGCTAATTCACCAAAAATAAGGCAGAAATACACGAGTACAACACAGTACCGCAACAGGGCATACTGAGAAACACAACTGGCCATGCCCACATGTGTTCGGCCTCAAATGGTCACCTTAATAACGCGAGGGCCTGCTTCCTATAATCTGCCAATATAAAGTAATCGAACAAACACACCCGAAATTGAACACATGAAATAAAATGCTTTAAAAGTTACATTATACATACACGAAGTAAGTGGCTCCAGCTCGCTGGATGTACCCGATCGGTGTACCGACGCGTTGGCTCGGCCACCGCCCCCACGGCCCGCCCTCTTCTCCGTCACTACTACGTGGCGTTGTTAAAGTGGCTGCGAGGAAACCTGCTGGACAATTTGAGACATCTATATTAAACAATATATTAATACCTGTGTAACGTTTTGTGCTGAACGTAAATTTTTATCTTAGACAACACATGGGCGTGCCATCGTTGATTTAGTCATCAAACGCAGCTTTCATTATTCACTCAAGTAAATAAAAATCAAACGATCATCTACTGAAATATAACAATGAATTCTTAAAATATTAAAACCAATAGGCATTAATCAGTACACTTAAATCGTACCTTCCGTGAAATTAGGCAAATATGAATTTTTATAACAGTTGCGATTAATATCAAACGATATAGCCAAATTACCTTAACTTTCAGGGTAATGATTTTTTTTTAAATGCACCCATGTATTCACTTCCGGAACATTGTTTATTTGCGCGACACAGTCTGTCCACTTCCGGAAGCATGGCTTCCAAAACAACGTGAGAGCCGCTCTGTTTAACGCCTCTCTTAGCTGCATAGGGACGATCCAAACACGTGTGCATTAAGCGGCCCTGCTGGAAATGAACAGGTGTCTCCGTACGTGCAGCTCAGCTAACGACAGGAGTCATGAGGGGTGACCGGTGTGCTTAGGGGGCTTATTTGTCCATGTGATGGGATAAAGCTTGGTGCTGCTGTCTTACGTGCGCTTGTTCGCTAGTTACATGACAGCAATGTTTGGTAGCTCTAGCTTTAGGTAGGGCAGACAAGTAGATATTGTGTCCCCGGTTTCCCATCATGATTGAACTACTGATCGTTCGTGGCTTGCCTAAACCTCAAAATCTGTTATTTCCGATGCGTACTGTTGCCTAGTTAACTAGCTAGCTAGGTTAATTAGTTGGCTAGCCAAATAGTTTGGCGCACACAAAATGGCTTGCTGCAATACCGAAACAAGCAGTAAGGAGCTCGGCTCCCGTGGCAGTGTTACAATGTCAGTGTCACCGGGGAATGTAGACCAGGCGATGAAACCCAGTTTTTTCGAAATATGTGGAGAAGTGTGGAATGTGCAGGCACGGCTTGGGCAAGGTGTCTCAGCATCCGTTTACCGTGTCAGTTCTGGACGAGCCTCCATGGCGGCTGTTAAGGAATTTCAGGTAGATGCAGAGGGAGGAGATTACGGCTATCACAAAGAGAGATCAGTGCTGGAAGATATTCAAGGGCACAAAAATATCGGTAAAGTATCTGTCTGTTTTGAATGTTACCATGTTGCCTTCCCACGAATAGCCTGAAAAGGCTTTCGTTTAAATGGTAAATAAAACTAGAAACATAAGTCCAGTCCAAGTATTTTGATATATATTTCTGGTTAAGTTTGCAGGTGTGGAATATCAACACTAGCCATGTAAACACAATCCTTAGCCGTCCAGAGGTACACAGATGTTTCTGATTGCTATTGTAAATATTACGGTTTTCTTTTTTCCCCCCTTGCAGTTACCTTGTTCGGGGTTTTCACTAATCACAGCGCTCTGGGTCTGTCAACTCACTGCTTGCTATTGGAGCTGCTGGATGTGAGTGTGTCCGAGCTGCTGGTGAGGGCGAGCAGCCAGGGCCACTCCATGTGGGTGATCCAGCACTGCGCGCGGGACGTCTTGGAGGCTCTGGCTTTTCTGCACCGCGAGGGCTATGTCCATGCGGACCTTAAGCCGCGCAACATCCTCTGGAGTGCTGATGATGAGTGCTTTAAACTTATAGATTTTGGGCTCAGCTACAAAGAGGGGCACCAGGTGGGGCAGACCTGTTCAACATGTTTTACCTGTGTGACATGATTTTGTTTAAACTGTGTTCACACATGCCTTGAAACAGTGTCTTTCCACATTGTCAGTTTGGTTCTATGTAGAAAACCCTGTGGATCTCTTTGCAGGTGTTTTCTGCTGTGCCTGGTAGGCACTGAGCAGTTGAGTTTATGTTTTTGCAACCTTTTGAAATGTTTATATTTGAGCAGTTCTGTCTTTTGTTGAGCTAAGTTTGAGTTGTCAGTTTTTGTTCCTGTGCTTAAATTGAATGCTGTTGAATTTTTCAAATACATGCTGCTCATGCAATTTTTGCTGTGTCACAGATTGAGGGAACATTAAAAAAAATTACATTTAGGTATGAAATGTTTAAAGTTGTGGCTCATTATTTTATTTATTTATTTATTTTTGTGTGCGGTTTTGACTTTGTTTCTGACTTTTGCCTTTGTGCCCCACAGGATGTGAAATACATCCAGACGGATGGTTACCGGGCCCCTGAAGCAGAACTGCAGAACTCCCTGGCCCAGGCTGGACTGGAGGGGGATGCAGGCTGTACGACCGCAATTGATCTGTGGAGCCTTGGAGTCATCTTACTGGAAATGTACTCAGGAATTAAACTGAAGGAAACTGTTCGATCTCAGGAATGGAAGGCAAGTGCAGATGAAATGGGAATAGCTTCATGTGTTTCATAGTCAAGGACATTTCTGTGTTTTAAAGCAAGGCAGAGATATGTGTCATGGATTACTGAAGAGATTAACTATTATTTTAGTGCCAGTTTAAGGTAAAAAAAAAAAAAAAATTTCCTCACAATGTGACCTTTTTCAGTTAGAATTAGCATCATCATTATCTAGCTCTTTCTGCTATTTTAAAATCAGTCCCATGTTGAATCATACCCCGTGCACTAATTTCCTAAAGTAAATCATATGATTATGATGGCATATTTTTTCCTACCTAGGATAAAAGCTCTGCGATAATAGATCATATCTTTGCCAGTAAAATTGTGGTTGGTCCCGCGATACCTGTGTATCACCTAAGGGACCTTATTAAAAGGTAAGTCATATGGCAGCATGATAGTTTATATCTGGAACTTTCAGTGGTTCAAACTTCATGAGTGTTAAAAAGAGGCAAATTTGGGCATTTACTAAAGGGGCTTTTGTGTTGCTGTTTCAGCATGCTTCACAATGACCCAACTCAGAGAAGCACAGCAGAGAAGGCCCTCTGCAGCCCTTTCTTCAGCATACCTTTTGGTGCGTATATGAATACAGAAACCTGTAATCTGTAATGTTTTCAGCTGAAGTGACCACAGCATTTTGGCTCTCTGTAAGGGTTAGGCCAAGTGACACTCTCTCCCCTCCCCTAACACTTTATGTGTTTTCCTGTGATTTCACACTCTTGTTGCTGTTTTAGCTGTCCTGTGTCCATTCAGCAGCTGTGATAGGATCGTGACATATGCGGTGTTGCTATGAAATAGTTTTAAGCAACGCATTGGTGATCGTCTTGTGCACCATTTAAAAATTTGATTTATGCAACAAAAAGCTGTGTGAGTCACAGCCTGCAAGTATGAGGAAGGCTCAGAGTTTTGAGACGAGATATTGTGTTCCTCACTCAGCGCCGCACATCGAGGACCTGGTGATGCTTCCCACGCCAGTCCTGAGACTGCTCAACGTCATCGACGACAGTCACCTTCACAACGATGAAGAGTATGAAGGCAAGTGTCGCACTGGTGCTGAAACTGCAGAGTGGCCACATGCTCTCTTTATTACAAACCCTTATTAATGGCTTTTTGGATTTGCTCAAGCATGGGATGGGGGGCATTGATTGTTCTGTCCTTCGCATAGGTGAGTTTGAAGCTGTGGTCGGTGTTCCAAATTCGGAAGGCTTGATGGTCCCTGAAATGCGTTATTATGGGTCTGCCGGTTTTATTTATTTAGCTATGTAATAATTTCAGACATTGTGGAGGACATGAAGGTGGAATGTCAGAAATATGGGGCTGTTGTTTCCCTGCTGATCCCAAAGGAGAACCCAGGAAAAGGCCAGGTAAGGGTTGTGCATGCTGTGACCACACGTTACTTTCCCTTCAAATCTGCATGCAACACATGCTTTAAATCTGACTCAAACCACATAGTCCCATTTGGGCTGTTCTTATTTTAGAGATCTGTATGTAGTCTATAAATGTATTTATGTGTATATAAATTAATGCACATATACACTATATTGCCAAAAGTATTGGGACACCTGCCTTTATACGCACATGAACTTTAATGGCATCCCAGTCTTAGTCCGTAGTGTTCAATATTGAGTTGGCCCACCCCTTGCAGCTGTAACAGCTTCAACTCTTCTGGGAAGGCTGTTCACAAGGTTTAGGAGTGTGTCTGTGGGAATGTTTGACCATTCTTCCAGAAGTGCATTTGTGAGGTCAGGCACTGATGTTGGACATGATGATGAAGGCCTGGCTCTCACTCTTCACTCTAAAGGTGTTCTGTCGGGTTGAGGTCAGGCCTCTGTGCAGACCAGTCAAGTTTCTCCACCCCAAACTTGCTCATTCATGTCTTTATGGACCTTGCTTTGTGCACTGGTGCACAGTCATGTTGGAACAGGAAGGGACCATCCCCAAACTGTTCCCACAAAGTTGGGAGCATGAAATTGTCCAAAATGTGTTGGTATGCTGACGCCTTAAGAGTTCCCTTTGCTGGAACTAAGGAGCCAAGCCCAACCCCTGAAAAACAACGGCACACCATAATTTCCCTTCCACCAAACTTTACACTTGGTACAATGTAGTCAGGCAAATACCGTTCTCCTGGCAATCACCAAACCCAGACACGTTCATCAGATTGCCAGACAGAGGAGTGTGATTCGTCACTCCAGAGAACACGTCTCCACTGCTCCACACTCCAGTGGTGGCGTGCTTTACACTACTGCATCCAACGCTTTCCATTGCACTTGGTGATGTAAGGCTTGGATGCAGCTGCTCAGCCATGGAAACCCATTCCATGAAGCTGTCTATGCGCTGTTGTTGTGCTAATCTGAAGGCCACACGAAGTTTGGAGGTCTGTAGCTATTGACTCTGCAGACAGTTGGTGACTTCTGTGCACTGTGCACTTCAGCATGCGCTGACCCCGCTCTGTCAGTTTACATGGCCTACCACTTCGTGGCTGAGTTGCTGTTGTTCCCAGTTGCTTCCACTTTGTTATAATACCACTAACAGTTGACCGTGGAATATTTAGTAACAAGGAAATTTCACGGATGGACTTATTGCACAGGTGGCAACCTATCATGGTACCACGCTTGAATTCACTGACCACCTGAGAGCGACCCATTCTTTCACAAATGTTTGTAGAAGCAGTCTGCGTGCCTAGGTGCTTGATTTTATACACCTGTGGCCATGGAGGTGTCCTAATACTTTTGGCAATATAGTGTATGTATACAAATAAAAGATAATATTCAGACCAAGCTACTGCTTACTAACAGGCTTCCTGTGTTTTATGTAATGCAGGTTTTTGTTGAGTATGCAAATGCTGGTGACTCCAAAGAAGCCCAAAGACTTCTGACGGGACGCACATTCGATGGGAAGTTTGTTGTGGCCACCTTCTACCCACTGAGTGCCTACAAGAGGGGATATTTGTACCAAACTGTGCAGTAATATTTTACATATGGTCATGTAGGACCCTTAGAGCAAACTTCACTATTTACAGATATGCAAGTCACTCAAGAAGTAGGGCAACTGCTTATTCCATTTGCACACTTCCAGTATCTTGTTGAGCACAGTTATTAGTCTGATAACATGCACAAATTTTCTGCCAGTATTCTTGGTAGTGAGTGTGTAGATTATACACCTTGGTATTTGTCTGTGTCCTTGAATGTAAACTACATTTTGGTGGATGCCGTAGGATTTAAATTTGACGGTAAAGGATACTTACAGCACAAAAGACATGTAATTGTAGCTCACAGGTAATTATAATCAATCCGCTGGGTTTTGTTTTTTTGACTGCACACAGTGGCGGTGATATTTTAGGCATTGTGTTAGAGCTGGCAGTCACTACACAGCAACTTATCTCTCGGTGCAGGACACATGGTGTATTTAATACTTAAACTAATCACACAAGTGAAAAATGCAAGTGCTGAGTGTACATCTGTGTGAGGTTGTACTGTATTAACACCACGTGGACTTACAGTAGGGGTTGTGAGTATGCATAATAAAGCCATCCAGTTTGTAGAGCACAGCTGTACTAGAGCTTCTGCCTAGGTTATTTATGTTACGGTTAACAATTCAGACAAAACTGTGTGTTGCTGTCGTAGTGACCCATGTGTTTCTGAAAGAAGTGCGGAAGCTCTAAGCTCTTTTGTAGTCTGTTTGTCCAGAAATATTTTTATGTAACAACTTGAATTTCGATGGTTTAGAAACACGAGATGTTGCAAACAATATGTAATGCACTTTCATAAGTCTGTGGTAAATCAAGTAGATTGTTTACTTTAGGGCAAGACAGAACCAAACTATAGCTGAAACCATGAAATTGCTGGAGGTCGCATGGCCCCAGTGTTTTTGGTCTGTTTGGCTCAGGTGGATGGTAGGAGTTGATAGAAAGCATGTCTGACTCGATATGGATTCTCTTCAGCTGTTGTATCTGTCTGAAGACTTTTGTCTGCGAGAGCCTTTTGGTGTTGCCTTTGGGTGTCTCGTATAGAAACTTGCTTAGCTATAATTCTGACAAATGGTATGAACTTTAATGTATGAAGTGCTCCAGTACACTTTTATACACAGATGTCTTAAACTGATAGGCGATAAATTAGAATTTTGGGTGATTGTTAGTGCTTTAAGGAAAAAATTCACATTTTGTGTGTGTGTGTGTGTGTGTGTGTGTGTGTGTGTGTGTGTGTGTGTGTGTGTGTGTGTGTGTGTGTGTG
>JABJVR010002563.1:0-17189 GCA_025773905.1 Chitala chitala
CACACACACACACACACACACACACACACACACACACACACACACACACACACACACACACAAACAAACAAACAAAACTGAGCTTGTGCAACTCTATGACAATATTCGCCTGTTAAGGACTTTAACTCCTGGACAATAAAAGCCTCCTTCTAGTTATGGGTAAGCAGGCTCACTGAAAAAGCTAAAGTAATGGAGGACATCTTACAGAACTGTGCAGTTAAGTCCCTAACGCAGTATGGTTCTTAAGTTTGCATCTATTGAATCTTTTAAAGACCAAATATTTGAACAACTTTCCTGATGATTAATCAAATAATTGCATCATGTTTTCTTTTCAGTCCCTGCAATATTGTTCTTTTTACACTTAAAATGATCCCATACTGCAGACAATTTTTGCCTAATTCATTTTGTTTTGCATTGCATCTGTTTTCATTACACCAGTAACTAGTGTCCATTACCTTAAGGGAAAAAAATATAATCAAGGATTTTTATTAATTCAGTTACTTAGCTAATCGTTTTAGCCCTAATGTCATTCAACCAAACTCCCTTTTGGGAGGTTTGCAAGCACACTGGGGCCAAACATTATACTTTTCACCCTTTTTGGACATGATCCTGCAGTGGAGCAGAGACAGAGACTCTGATGTCTGGGAAATCCAGGATCTCCATAAACTTGCGCCCTGAAAAGGCAGATCTTTCCACAGATGATGTAAAGGCAAGTTGTATCAGCATCATCTCAGAAGAAACATCATCCAACATAAATCTAAGAAATAAGTAACAGAAGTTCTTTATAAACAAGTACTGACTTTCATAGCAATATTGACTGGAAATGCAGTTCCAGTCAAATCCTCAGCGTTTCATTATAAATCATATAAAAGGACCGCATCATGTGTTTTAAGATGTGTTGCTCGGTTACCATTGTGTAACAAAAGAGTTTAAATGGATTTAAATCAAAAGAATCCCCAAACACATGTTTGTCTTAAAATTAATCCAAAAGTTTACTCACTTCAACAGTTCTGTTGGGATTTATTCATTTTGACTTTCCTGGAAAAGGAAGGGAAAAAGTTTGGATCACCAGTATCAGCATTAAGAAGGATTTACGGTGTGTCCATGTTCTTAGTTGACTCCCATCTCATGACTGGTGCCTGAATTCACACTGAGGAAAGCGCCACAGCTGAGCAATGTAGCGCGAAGAGGCCAAATGTGAAGTGTGCCACGGTCGTTTAACACAGCATCTCCACATGTCACATACAGGTGGGATGTTATGTTCTGTGCTTGGTTTTTTTTGTGTGTGTAAACCTTACAGAGGTCAGCTGAATGTCCAGACCCTGTTCTCTGAATATCCTGTCTAGGAGTACAGATGTTATTGTCATTGTATGTGTGTGGGCAGTTACTTGATGGGTGGGGTGGAACATCTGGCTGGGATGCAGAAGTCTCCCGGTTTGAATCTTGTTGCAGCCACCAGGTGTGTCCCTGAGCAAGACACTCAGCGGTAGCTCCTTGGGCACTGAATGATAGCTGCCCGTTGATTGGGTTAAATGCAGAGAACCAATTTTGTTATAACATCTATATTTACTCAATGACCCTTACTTTATTTCCTGTTCTTATACAACATCTAAATGTTTTTAATGACTGTATTAGAAATATTTAGAATGTTATTTTCATGTGTTTACTGGGTTAGTGTGTTACATTACCAAAGGGTTTATGCTGTAATGACAGACCAGGTACTGTGCTAATGTTCCAGAGTTCATTGTTTGAAGTAATACCTGGAAGAATTCTCACCTGGAGGGCATATATGTCACCTGCTAACATCCTCAGTTAGCGTCATGGACGCCTCTGACCAGACCATCAGTTTTCTCTTCATTTGTCTTAACTCATTCTGTAATTTTTGGAGGACATATACACAGTCATTTGACCTTGGCTTACTTCTGAACCAAGCTAAAGTTGTCACAGTTAGCAGAAGGCAGGGCTACCACAGTCTAATTCTCTGATCTATTGCCCGGGTTTACCCACAGAAATAATAATGTGGTTTTCTTTAAGTTTAGATTGCAAGTGTCATGCCTGGTGTCACGCCCTGCCTGCCACTTCCTCCTGTGTCCGCTAGATGTTGCCATTTCAGATTTGTACCTATTATGTAATTAACCTTCGTTATGTCTCCCCAGCCTTGTGTAATCCCCCTGTTAACCCTGCTTGTGTTTGTACCCTATAAATACCTACCTAGTGTTCCTGTTAGTTGCCTGTTGTTAAAGTAATGGTTCATTGTAGTTTTGTTGCTTCTGGCCCTGTTATCCTTGTTTATAACGAGTTCATGTCCTTGTATACCTTGCCCTTGTTCATTGTATTAAAAGTACCCTTCGCACAATAGACTCTACCCTTGCCTCCGTGCCTAAATTCTGCCTGAATGTTACACCTGGTAATTATGAGGCCACGCCTCCCCATCCCTCACTGCTGCAGACTTGGTCCAGGTCACAGCCCACATCCTGAGTAATGAAAACCCCTGACAGTAACCGTGATCACCTCCTACATCACTAATTCAGACACCACACTTTCTCATTCATACAAACACTGTATGTTCAGTCTTGGTCACAGGGGCCATATTGTGAAAGTTTTCACTGACCCTAAGCAAATATGCTATTTGTTACACTGACAATTTTTCCTTGCTGGCCTAGTTTGAAGATGTCTTTTAGGGCTGCCTTTAAGGTGTTTATCAAAAAGCAGTCATGTATTAGGAGGAATGAAAAGTTAGAGACAATTTTTCTGGGACAGACAGTAATATCACCATGATGCTATAATAGACATCTTATTAAACCTTGTTCCTCCCTCAAAATTTTTCCGTTTTTACAAATCTTTTCATTTATCTATTGCTTCAATCAACAATTGAATTCTTTTATTAAGTGCTTTGAGGCACATTGTTGCAATAGGCCATCCAGTTATTTTCTAAGCCATTTATCCAAGTCAGGGTCACAGGAAGCCTGAAGCCCATTCCAAGAGGCACAGAGTGCAGGGCAGGGGACACCCAGGGCAGGGTACCAACCCACCACAGGGCACACACATGCACAATCACACACTACAGGCAATTTGGAAACACCAATCAATCTAACCTGCATGTCTTTGGACTGTGAGAGCAAACCAGAGAACCCGGAGAAAACCTACCAAGCACAGGGAGAACATGCAAACTCCACACACACACACAGACAGGAGGCGGGAATTGAATCCAGGGCCTGGAGGTGCGAGGCAATGGTGCTAACCACTACGGTTGCAAAAGGCACTATATAAAAATTAATTGAATTGAATTGAATTGAATTGAATTGAATGAATGAATGAATGAATTGTTCTTTTATCTACAACAATTCAGCATTTTCTCAATTGCCATTGTACAGACTCCGATAATATAAACCTGCAAAAAAAACCTGGTTTTCCATGTTACAGGATATGTATATATTTTGTCTGCACAGCATGCTTTCTCTATAAAAAATAATCACAATGTCCTCTATGTTTAAAATACATTGCCGAAGGACATCACAGCCCACATGGCTGTCAGCTGACCAAATATAATATCGGCTTCTGTTTCATTTTGGTTTATTGCTGACATATGGGAAGATATACAGCTTTCTGAGTACATTACTGTGCCACTTTATTTCTACCTTTGGAACATCATAATAAGGTAGCAGCGATACCCTGTTACATACTAGTGACTAATTCACCAAAGGTGGTTACACAGCAAGTATATTTATACAGTGCTGTGGTATTATACTATTATAATACAAGTTTTATTTTGGATTAACTGGTAACAGTTAGGTATTTAATACAGATTAAGTTCTGTGATTTATTTTATATAGTTACAAAACCTTTTTCGATGCACGTTTCCAATTAGGGCTATTTTAATGAACGAATGAATGAATGAAACATTAAATTTATGCGGTAACTAAATCATTCACGGCTTGCATTATTACACAGGTTGCTTTTGTTTCCTATAATAAAGCAGCTTCACAGTTTTTGTTTGAAATTATGAGACTTTTATTTCTTGTTAAATAACAGGAAATGTTACTGCACAAAAAATTTCCCGTGAAACCAATGTGAATGTGTAAATATCCGACCTAGATGGAGTTTCAGTACGTACCTTAAGCTATATACATATATCTTAAAGCACAGAATGACTGACGTTTTACAAGAACTTTAAACAATGTAAAACTGAATATTTACAGTTTAAGATCTTTAAACAACCAGTGGCGTTAACTTTTAACGCATAAATGGTTATAACCATGCACCCCAGAAGAGGTGACGTAGTTTCAAAACAAGGTCAGTACGGAAAACGCAGGACTCTGCACAGCATCGGTGAACAAAACTCCACAGCAAACAAATAATTAGGTAGGCGGGCTAAACTCATTACATTGTGCCTCCTCTCGATTAATGGAGAAACAGACAAGATATAATAAGACATATTTATTAAGCAAGTCGCAAATTTATAAAACTTCAGAATGGACCAGAAAACAGATTCTCAACAGCTGTCATACAGAATGACCAGTCAGGTGAGTAAAACTTGTTTATAGAATTTATTTACTTACATTTGTTGTCAGCATCTCAGATTTATTTAAATGGATTAGGAGACATGTCTTGATGCAATCGTTTACCTAAACCTTTATTTCAGGTGGAAACAGATGATACAATACCTTTGGTTTCCAGTAAAGTAATCCCGGACAAGAGGGGAACGAGTTCTGAGATATCAGCATGCTTTAATTTCATCAATTCTATCATCGGATCTGGAATTATCGGTATAAAAACGTCGATGTGCTTTTTCTTAGCGAAGGTTTAATGTCATTCATTTAGACCAGTATATTCTTGTTTAATTTTGAGCATTGGCTATGAAATGATAATACATTCCTGAACACAATAATCCCCCTCACTGATCATGTGATTTATCCCAAGACTTGGTCCGATCGTGAAATTTACTTTGGCCAGCAAGTAGAGGACCTTTGAATTCAAGTCTGACTGGCACCGATAATAATCGATCTGTTGTTTTTATTTATGGACAATTAAGTTAGATTTTGACACAATTTGTGGTAGAACTTGAACTTGATTTTTTTCTTTTGCGAGTAGATTGAATGTAAATTATGTAATCTGAAAAGGTGCCCTGCATAGAACGCCTATTAAAATTTGTATGACGGAAACAACAATATAATTGATCAGAACAAAAATGTACAATTCATTCTTTAAAATGTTCTCTCAGGTCTGCCATACTCTATGAACCGCGCCGGCCTCCCATTAGGGATTTTGCTTCTGGTTATCGTTGCGTTTATAACTGGTACAGTATGATCACGCGCTAATGGTGGGGTCATTGGTGGGTGACTGTGTTTCTGGGGTTTATAACAAAAGAATAGTTATTACTAGTAAACTGTTATGTCCCTACACAAATGGTTGATGCGAATGCACAAACCCTTCTTTAAAACTTAAAAACAAGAAAGTCTAGGAAAATATTTACTTGTTCAAGATGACTGCAAGTATATGAGCCTACCCACCGCTGAATACACACATACACACACACACACACACACACACACACATTATGTGTAAAAGTTTTTGTTTTTATTTCAGACTATTCTATCATCCTGATGATTAAAGGAGGCTCTCTGTCAGGGGCATGGAGTTACCAGTCATTAGTGCAAAATACTTTTGGATTCCCTGGTTACATGATTCTCTCTGTTTTGCAGTTTTTGTACCCATTCATTGGTAAGATACTAGTAATTTTTATGTGTGTATGTATGTGTAAACTTTGGTAGATTGAAAAAATGTGGACAACAAACCAGAGTCGAACATCATTGTATTTGAATGCACTGTAAATTTACGATATTTGTTATTCTGAACTTTGAATGTTCTCAGTGCTCTGTGTGCAGAGGTTACATATTCCATGAGTGGTCATCAGATGTGCAGTTCAGGCTTTGTTGTGAGGTACCATCCCACTAAGTCAATTATGTTATGTAAAGAATAAAGGAGTTATACAAGTTAGTTATTTTGGTATAGTGGACAGTAATAGTACATGACCCAAGAGCTCCACAGGGGTGGGTTTAAATTGGCTGTTATGTGTTATGTGTACTTTCCTCATGTGCCATTTCAGTTTTTGGGACATGCTGACCAGGCTAGTTGTGGTCTGTAAATTAGCCTGTTGTGGTTTGGGATATCTAAACAACAGACTCATGTTATGTTCAAGAATGGAATTTATACGTGCAAAATTCAGGTTACTTTGAAACTGCTCAATAGCACAGGCATGATTTTATTGTCAGTATATATGCCAATGTATTTCACATGTTTGCTGAATGAATATAATCTTTACATAAAAATGTTTCAGTTATTTAAAAAACTTGTTATATTTGTTGAAGTGTTTCAAATATGTCTTAAAAATCCTAACTAGAATATTAATTCCTCAGCAATGATCAGCTACAACATCATTACTGGTGACACACTGACCAAAGTGTTTCAGACAATACCTGGAGGTAGGCTGCCTTGCCTCCTCATGTTATGCTAACTAATGAGGCAACATGCGTACTACAAGTGCATGCAGGTTTCTTTTGTCAGTTTTGTGCGAAAACATTTGTTTTAGTCCAGTTACCCGTTGAACTTTCCATGTGAAAATAAACTAACCTCTGTGTAGTTGGCCCGAAGCACCTTCTTGCAGAGAGACACTTTGTCATCCTGTTGTCCACACTTCTTTTGACTCTGCCCCTGTCTCTGTATCGTGACATCTCAAAACTTGGAAAGGTATGAGTTCTCTGTACTTTTTCGTTGTTTTAGAAAGTCTGCTGAAGAATGATTTGTGTAAATGTTTATTTTTTTATAACTCTTAACAGGTCTCTCTGCTGTCGATGGTTCTGACACTTGTGATTGTCAGCGTGGTCATCACCAGAGCAGCCACTCTCGGGCCACAGATGTGTGTACCACGCCGATGTCTGTTTTGTTTGAAGGCAGTGTTGCTTTTCACTTTGTACATCTCTGTATTTCCACCTATTGTATATTATGCATTAGACCAGGGGTCGGCAACCCGCAGTTCTGGAGCCGCATGCGGCTCTTCCACCCCTCTGCAGTAGCGTTCCCTGTAGTGGCAGAGGGACCAAAAACGGCTCCTTTTGGGCTCTGTTACAGTATAGTATTATAATATAGTGAAGCTGGCAGAGCCTTGCATTACACTGACATTTATGTATCAGTGTGAATGTGAAACTGCAGCACTGTTATGGAATATAATCTACATTAAACAAACGTACAGTAAACATACCAAATACACGAGCATTTATACACTGTTATACTTTTAAATTTGCGGAAAAACACTATGGTTTGTGATCAAATCCACATTCAGCCATGTATCCACAGACCTCCAGTGGAGGGTGCATGGGCATTTGCCAATATGAATGCAATCCAGGCAATTGGTGTGATGTCATTTGGTGAGTCCTAACTGTGCATGAATGTACTACACTCTGGCACGAGAGAACAGCACTTCATTTGCGGTACGCTGATGTATACAAGCATACTGTACATTGGCAGTCATAACAAACTGGTTCCATGCACATTTTTATTATTCTTGCATTTGCCAACTGGTCATGTGTTTCAAAAGTGCTGTGTCTTCTGTTCACTGTTCACTTAAACCCACAATAATTAAGATCACAAAAACCACAAAATGATAGTGGCATTAGCCAGTGAGTAAAGGTGTACAGCAGTAAAGAATATACTGAAGGCAGTAGCAGAAATCGCTTAAAAAGTCTTTATGGACGTGTGCCAAGCTGGTGTGAGGAAGAAACCTACAGAAGGATGACCAAAAACAAAGCTGTGTGTGTATGGATTTGTGAAGATTAATACACACACACACACACACACACACACACACACACTACATACACCCATACGTGCTCAGGCAGTCAAAAAATATTTAAAAATGTTAAATTAATTAAATTAGAAATTAAATTTGTTAAATTAGAATTTTTTTATTTTATTTAACATTGTTCAAACTTTTTAAATTTTATATAAAGCAAAGAAAGAAACCTGTTTCTGAACAGCTTGCTGTGATTCTTCACGAGGTCATGTTACTATAGCAGAAGCAATGAGTGACTGACAGTAAGGGGTAATGTAATAATTAACAGGTTAATCTGTTGCCCATCCTTCCTCTGCAGCCTTCATATGTCATCATAACAGCTTCCTGATCTACAGTTCCCTGAAGGAGCCCACCCTTAGTACCTGGTCTCGGGTCACACACATCTCCGTGGGTACCGCCGCGCTTATTAGCTTGCTGTTTGCGGCAGCAGGGTACGCAACCTTCACTGGGTACACACAAGGTAAATATCACGAGGACTGTGTTCAGTGTGAACAGGCTTGGAAAATGGCACTGGAACACAACGTGCCGATGTGTCCACCCGTTGACTCCTCCCACTTTTCTCATCACAGGTGACATATTTGAAAACTACTGCAAAAGTGACAATTTGGCCACATTTGGTCGGTTCTGCTTTGGAATCAGCATAATAACGACATTTCCCCTTGAATGTTTCGTGACCCGAGAGGTATGATTCTGTGGCCTTCCTCTGTGTGTCTTTTTACTTCTAATTCCAAAAACGGAAAGATGAGAAGTCTTGTCAATCTTCTGCACCAGTGTCTGTGGTTCCAGTTTAAGTTCTTTGGTTTACAAGCAGCCTAGGTCTATATAAATATAATACTGTTACAGTACCATACATAAAAACTATATTTTTGAGTAATTATATTCAGAGTGCAAATGTTTTTCTTTGAAGTTTTTATTTCATTCCAGAGACTGAAAAGATATGTTTTAAAAATATTTATATAGTTTTAACTGATTCATTCTCTAAATGTTAGTGATACCAAGTGCTATCAGTGGAGCATCACAGTACTTAACACTTATAGTCAGGGATGGAAATCTCATTTCACTGTTGGGGGGATTTAGAAATATTTTCCTATTCCTGAGGGGGACACAAATGATAAAGCTTGGTTTTCAGTAACATATTTGGGGGGGGAGGACAGGAAGGGGAGGACATGTTCCCCCTGTCACCCCCGGGATTTTCGCCTGTGCTAATATAAAGTTCTGCTGAATGCCAGCACAAACTTGATGTCGTGCCTTTCTTTTGCGTGTTTTTCAGGTGGTGTCAAATGCGTTTTTTAATGGACAGCTTGGAAAAATTGCACACGTTGTGGTTACCGTGATGATACTGGCGGTGTGCACAGTAATATCGCTTACATACGATTGTCTTGGCATTGTTCTCGAGTTAAATGTGAGTTGAATACTGATTTGTGAGCAAGGCTGGTTATACTGAAAATGTCAGCATTTTTTCTGCAATAAAGTAATGTAATGGACTGAGGAAGATTTCATACTTCCTTTATAAGACGCCAGTTTTGTTAGAAATTGTGAATAAGAATAGCGTGGGTAAAATTGCAGATGACTGTGTCCTCTGTGTGTTATGTTGACGTGTATTACTGCTTCAGCTTTAGTACTAAAATACAGGCAGTGCTTCTTTCAATCTCAGAGCTCTTACATGCCAGTTTTGAAATAAGCAGTATTACTTGGGTGACGTGCAGCACTTTAAATGCATGCACAGTGCAGGTGAATATCCCTTGTGGCTTTATTTTTCAGGGTGTGCTGAGTGCCGCGCCGCTCATCTTCGTCATTCCATCCGCGTGCTATCTCAAGCTGTCCAGGGAGCGCTGCTTCCAAGGGCAGAGCCTCATCTCCTGTGTCATCCTGCTGGTGGGAGTGTTTGTCATGATTACTGGTGTAGTCATGACTGTGCTTTACCCCCAGGACTGTTCTCACGGAGCTGAGATGTTCTACTGTTTTGAAAACGCATCCTCTACACTTAATGCAACCGCCAGTGAACGATTTCTCAACGGCACAAAGAATGCAAGCATTTTCTGAAACGTTTATTTTTTTATTTTTAAACGTGTCTGATTTTAAACTGTAATTTTTATTTGCTTTTATAATTATTATTAAACCAGACTGTGGTAACTACTAATTATTTGTTTTGTATCGTTTTGTGGTAATTATTTGTATTCGAAAATAATGTACGTTCGCGTCTGACAAATGTGCGCACTCAAAAATCAGATGCCTGCAGATTCAATATGTGGCAAATTACTGCCCGGAAAAAGCAAAAAAATAAATAAATAAATAAAAAATAAATAAATAAATAAATTTTCTGCCTCGGGAAGGCGCTATACAAAGCAAAAAATATTCCCAACTGAATTTGTATTCCAGTCACGAGTGAATGTTTTTTCGAAAAGCTTTTCTCCATTGGAGGTCAAACTTGGTGAAACATTTTAAAAGAAAGAAAGCCCCTTAAGAAGGAACTACTGAGAAAAAAAAAACATTTTAAGTTTAAATAAGGCGAAGTATCTTCGAACTGGTTTGCAAACAGAATGCATTCGACTTACGAAAGTCGCAAAGCGAAGGGATGGGCTGTGTTAAACTTGGTGTGAATGGTCATAGTGGCATCCTACTGATGCGCTTCTAATACTATAGAGGAGAAACACTATAACTGTCACAGCGCAGCCACGTGTACGTGTACGTGTGGCATTAACTTCTACAAACAATACTTTTCTGCGAGGGGGGCTTACACCAGACAGCTTTCCGTGACAATGAATAAGTATTTTAGCGTTGAAACAAACATCTTAGTAAAGTCGTGAGAAGACACACTGTCGTTTTCTGAATTAAGGACATCTCGGAGTACGTCGGGAAAAGTACGTATCCCTTTCAAAATCATTTTAATTTGTGGTAGAATAGCATGCATTTAAACTATACAGCCATAATGGATCCACGTTTACTCGGACCACATAATAATACTAGAAGTTTCAACCAAACTACGACCTTCCTATCTACACCAACAATGAAACCGATAATAAAATCCCAGCAAGGCATAATCAGGGACTGTTGTTTCGTAATTTGGAAACGTTTCGCTTCACCGACTGCATGCTAACTATCATCGAAACTTCAGTTCAATTACGGATTGTGTTTAAAAAGTTTTTTACTTTCTAAGGAAATCCCTCCTACCAGTGCACTTTTTTTTGTAAAACTGACGTAACTGTCAAAGGCATCCTCCCTTCTACAGTTGTGGGATTTAACTGTCAGTGCCTTAGCTGTCCACGCGACCATAAAATGTCTTAAGAAACGGAAAACGTCTGCCTTTCTTTTCATAGTGCCAATTAAAGGAATTTAATTAAGTCTTCAGAAATGGATGACCGTGGTCTTTACTGTACGACGCATCGTCTACCTCCAGTTACCAGGTACGCTATATTTCACAATGTTTACATAAATAGAAAACTACGAGCAGAGAATGCGTTTTCCAAAAACGGGCAATGTACCTCGTAATCTATCATGCATAATATTGAAAGACGTGTAAAAATGTGCCATTAGATTTATTTGCATCTGGATTTATCTCAATACAACACTGATGCTTCACCTGAAGCGTGGGAACTTGGGTTTTTACTCCCGATGAGCTGACGATTGATTTTCATTGTAAACGATGTTTTGTTGATATATTTCTGTTAAATATTTTTCAAAGAAATAAAAAGTGCATTTAATTGTACTCAAGAAAATGTAAAAGTCATTGCCAATAAGGTATTTTATTTTGACAGAAATTACTTAATTCTTCATAATTTAACAGCAACCAAGTAGGCATTAAGTGCATATTTATGTATGTATGCTAAGTAAACAAAGGTAGGAAGACCTTCTGCACGTACTGTAGGTTAAGTGGTCTGTGGAACTTTAAGAACCACAGTCACAGTCTAATTACACAGAAACATGGCTAACAGTTAGCATTTCCTTCCCTAACTAACTACACTTTGCTGTATGATGGGTCAGTTGGGATCGTTGTTGACTTTTACCTCCAGTTTTGTGTTCTCTTTGCTGTGTAAGATATCCATGTTAGGTCACCTGCCACGATGAGCCATGTGCTGCTCATGGGTGTCCAGTGATGGAGAACAAACCCACTGAAATGTGAAATTTTGCCTTTGC
Organism: Chitala chitala; assembly: GCA_025773905.1. Taxonomy (NCBI): domain Eukaryota; kingdom Metazoa; phylum Chordata; class Actinopteri; order Osteoglossiformes; family Notopteridae; genus Chitala; species Chitala chitala. Next base: position 11,984 of record JABJVR010002563.1, read on the forward strand.
ACCTACCTGCTGAGAAAGGCTCAGTGTCAGTATTTTTACATGCCTGTCAGTCAATTTCCACCCGCTTGTCCATGTAAGGGGTCACAGTAAATTGGACATGTAAAAATTTAGACATGTAAGCCATCATTTGAAGACAAAAAAGTGAAAATGCCTTTTTAACATATGGTTTGTGCTTTACTGTCTTGTTGAGGTCTGTCAGCTTGTGGTTGTTATATCAGAAAAGGACAGGATGAATACATTGGTTCATAATACACAAGGGTTTGTTTTGAACTGTAACCACACAAGAAGTTACTGTATAACTAAACTGTAAAGGAAGCGATCTGAAGTGATGTTTGATAAGTAGCTACTTAATTAGGAGCACTTTTGATCATTTCTTTAAACCAAAGTATACCACATGCTTACACCCACATTAAGTGTCTTTCTTTCTATGTTCATCTTTTGTATTAAAGTTACACCATTGCCTGGCATTCCTGGGCCATTGTTAAAAGACGAGAGATTATAGTGTTGTAATAGTGCAGGCATGTGCTGTGATATTTTCCACAAATTGTTTTTGTTCAGAATTTTATTTTGCTTTCGTTTCTATGTTTTACCCAGCAAACAAAACTGATGTGTTGTTTATTGTAAGGAGAAGGTGACGGGACGACACAGCTGTGTGACTGATGAGGCAGAGGGTGTAACTGAAGAAATTGCCCCCAGCCACAGAAACCAAAGAGGCCACACATTTAGCTGTATGGAGAAAACCGAAATTGTACAGAGCCCTTGATGATGTCATCTGATTTGAAAAATTATTGCTTTACTTTTCTGCTTAGTTTTTTGTAATGGGGTGAAGTAATGGAATTTTTTCTGTTAAATATGTTTTAAGTATTTAGTTCTGAAAACATTATGCGTCTTGCTTAAATGCTAAGCGTTATTGGCTGGTGAGGCTGTCTGGAAATGAGGTTACAGCCATTTAAACCATTTCAATAACCTTTGAACCTTTTCTCATTTCCTGCCTTTGGACTCAGTGGGAAACTTGCTTAACCATCTGTAAGAGTCATGGGAAAAAAGACACCGTCACCCTAAATGTTTGCAATTTGTGTCACATAAGTATGTGTGTTATTTTTATTATTATTTATTATTTTTTTATTTTTTTAGTTGTAGTAGTAGTAGTACTAATAGTAATAGTAGTAGTAGTATGTGAGTTGTAAACAGAGTGCAAGGAGCTATCCCACAATGACATTCTAACAACGGTGAATTCTAATGAGGGTAACAATGCACTAAGTCTCTGCAGGACTTTCCCATTCAGTTGCTCGTGCAGGGCTGTACTGCAGTATACCAAGTTTAAAAAGCGCAACATCTGAATATCTTTTTAAAAAGAGCTGTTGAGAGTCACAGGTTCTCACTCAGGTGTAGAAAGCAGTCTTCAATCCCCGCTCAGGCGCCACTGTGGAAAAGAGACATCACTGAAATTTCAACCTTTTAGAGATGGGAGACGGTCTGAAGATTCAGATAACAGAGATCTAGATAGAGTGTGAAATTTGATGAAAATCTGTAGGTATATTTAGTCAGTCTGGAAGTGCAGCATGAGGATTTTGAACTTTATCTGTTTTTTTACTTTGGGGGGGGGGGGGTTGGGCATAAGAGCTATTCAGTAAATGGGAAGCAGACCACACAACATTTTGGATGAGCTGGGGTGATGTAATGACACATTACAGTAAATAGGCTATGATGCTATAGCAGTCCATCAAGTGAGCGATTTTCATTTTGTACACAGTAATTCATTGGACAGAGTGGTGAGGTACTGTATGAAGTACTTGGGGTGTTGCAGGCAAACTGCATGTAGGAAAAAACATTAAACACTGAATGGTTACTAGAGTATTGCCAATGTTAATGGAGAGTTCATGTTGGGGTGATACTCATCTTGAGTGTCTTATGTTGGCAGAGGTTGCAGAGGGGAGGAGTTCAATAGGAGAGATCATGACAGCAGGCGCCAGACCCAGGAAATGTCATGCAACAATACAGAGAGAGGAAGTGATGTACCTAAGCTATAAGTGGTGAGAGCACCTTGCCAGAACTCTTGATAGGACTTTTCAAAGATGAGCATGTGAAATCAATTATGGCCTGTCCCAGGGATGCTGCACTGTGTCACACCTTTAAGAGGTTCAAGAGTGTGAGGACAGAGAAGAAGGCCACTCTAGGAGAATGGAGAGCCTTAGAGACCAAAAGGAATGTAATCTCTAAAGACTGCTCAGGTTTTCAGCCTGAACAGACATTGTCTGGGAGGTCATTCTGACAGGGGAGTACTGAGATCTGACTGACAGCAGCATTTTCATACAGTTTTCATATATTGTAGGACTGGTACACCACATAAATCAATACTCATAACGTAAAAATTTAGCAATTTGTTACTTTTTTCTAGAAATGGATCAGTTTGAGTTTTGTTTTCTGTGGCAAATGTTAATGATGGCTCTGTGGATGTTTATTAGTAAGGTTGTTTGTTTTATAACAATAAACTGCACAAGGGAAAGCTAACGTATTCTCACGTTTTGTATTTTCTAGCATAAAGATAACTGTGATTCTTTGGGTCTGTGTAGTGGAGCAACATTTTGAAATGCATAATATATAAGTTATCAAAGACCATTTCTGATCCTAAACTGCACTGAAATGTTGACATATTCCAGTACATGAAGGGTTACAGGGAAGTGGTGTCGTCTTACACTCACCCAGAGGTTTGGAATTTCACTTCTGGCCCATAGGAGGGCCTGGGCGGGTGCGTGACGCACTTTGACACAGCCGTGGCTCTGTGCTCTGGGATGCACGCCTATTGTCTTGTGGTGACTTTAATAAGAATAGCCCTGTCAGATCACAACACCTGATGACACTGAAGTCAAATAGAAATCTCTGCACCTCACTTTCTAAGGTGGACCAGTATTTTTTTTTTTTTTTTGAGTATGGAAATTGTTATTTGCAGTTCGAAATAAAAATCTGACAGGATAGCTGGAAAAATGGCATTTTGCTATTTTTGTTAGTGGTGCAATTGATGGGACTTGATGAGGATTTTAAAATACCCCCCATGCTTTTGCAACAGGGTGCAAACAAATATGGATTTACTTATTTTAATTAGGCTAACATGTAGTGTATAATGTCCAACCAGTATGCAATCTATCTAATATGATAAACAGCTATTGGCTCTTTAAAGTAAATTGTGTAACATTAGAAAGTCTTTTACTTGTGTATATATTATGACTCAATCAATTATTTTATGATAGAGCATATATATATATATATGTGCAATATTCCTCAACACAAAATTAAATCTAGGAACAAAGAAAACCAAAGTGGCCTGGATGCCCTTTACTAGATAAGAGATTAAAGTACTTTAGGATATACAGTAGTGCTTAAAGTTAATATTGTTTTATTTGGAAGTGTGCTTTAAAACAGTTGTAATTTTTTACCATGGACATACTTCTTGGTATTCACAGCTGTTGCACTACTTCAGAACACATCTGGCCTGGTGTTGGACTGCTCAAATTCAACAGCCACCCACAGCTGTAAGAAGGAATGTAGGAGCATGGGTGTGTGGGCGTGGCTTGTGGACAGTCTCCAAGCTCCCAGCCTTATCAGAAGCCTCTTTCTGATATTCCCCAGTAAAGCACACAGCTGATTGGTCAGATCTCTGGCCATTAGTGGGCAACTGCTGAGGTGACCTTCATGCTGCAAGACCTTCCTCAGAGTGAGAATCAGGCTGTGGTTGCACCTTATACATCTTATAGAAGACATTTTTGACAAGCAGCAGAAATCTGGCGGGGGGGGGGGGTCCAGACTATCATGAAAAAACTTTAAAACCAAAAATCATTGTGAAATTAGGTGACTTTTAAGTGCTTCATGTGTGGCCTAATATGAGATGTTAAGCTTTGAGTGCTTTCTTAACCAGGATTATTTCCTTTTAGAAAATTACTTTGCACAGTCTGTGTAATATAAAAATCACATTGTAATTGTATTAAAATGCAATAGCAATTAGAAACAGAAAAAGTAAAAAGAGTGTAAAAGAAAAAAAAATTGGTTGTGGGAGTAATTTTGAATTTGTATGTGGGTGGGTGGTTTGGCTTTTTACAACTACCAGACTGATCCTAAAATGAAGAAAGCCTTTATTGTGTAATACAATAATAATTGAAAAGAGTTTCTAAATTTGGAATGTTTTAAGCATGTGGTGTAAATACATATTTATAAAGTACCAATAGCTATTGCAGAGCTACTATATCCTTTTTTCAATTGAGAATAAAACCATGGTTTTCGTATGCAAACTGTCAACACATTTTTGTGACAAATCACTTACCAAACTGCTACACCATACAGTTTATTTGAGGCACGAAAAGGGCAATTTGAGGCATGGGGAAAAGGGCAATTTGTGAAGTCTGCAAGAAAACAAAATTCCATAGGTGACATCACTGGGACCAAAGACTTGGATGTGCAAAGCTTTCCTTTGTGAATGTGACAGTGTGGAGAATAGAGGGCTTTTATCCTTCATGGAAAGTATGATCTGGGAAAGTGAAATAGGCTTCTGAAGGCCCCTGGAAAAGGGCGAATAAAGTATGTTTTGTTTTGTGCTACCTTAGTCAAATACCAACACAAAAAGCACAATTTGGGAAACTGCAGTTACTGGTGATGCACCCAATTTAACTGACTTAACAGATAAATTTTTGCTTGTTACTAAACAGTTCTGGCTACTTTATGAGGGAAAGAATGCTTTGCTGCTGATGTGTAACTCACACAGTCACGTGACAAATACATTAAATTCTGTGTCCTCCAATCGTTCAGGCAACAGAATTTCACATTGGGTTTCAGTGGAGACATTGGTACGAGCGTCCACATTTGACAATGACCCTATTCTTAGCAATTATCGTTGACAATTATAAATTCTGCAAATATTGACCACTAGGTGGCGCTAGTAAGCGAATTACAGGGGTGGATTACAGTAGCTGTGCCCATTGGATGTAAAAATAAATAAATCAATACATAAAAATAAAGAAAAAAGGAGTAATAGAATCTCTTCATATAGCTTTTTTAAATAGTTGAACTTCAACATTCAGGAGGGATCAGGATTACAGAATTACAAATACCACCTTTACTGTTAAACTACTCCTATATGATATATACACTCACTGGCCACTTTATTAGGTACACCTTGCTAATACCGGGTTGGACCCCCTTTTGCCTTCAGAACTGC
>JABJVR010002564.1:0-17188 GCA_025773905.1 Chitala chitala
GGCTGGATGACATCAAAGAATGGACAGGCCTGGACATTCAACAAGCGGTACACAGGGCACAAGAAAGAAGACCAATACGCATCATAGAGACTGTAGCCGTTGGCCTCGACGGTCCATAAGGATTATGAGGTCTGATTGATTGATTGATTGATTGATAACAACTGGTGTTGTAGCGAGTGTTAAATAATAGCTTCAATCTTGAATCTTATCAAAATTGCCAAGCTGCAGGTAACGCTAGCTAGGATTCAGAGTTTTATATAACTGTGTTGTTTGCTTAAAGTTATGTTCCCATGATTTTAAAAGTTTGTACACTTCAGAATCATGTATTACAGTCATCAATTTGCTTATGTGTATAGTGTATCTACAGTACTGTTTTTCTTCCATTGATTTCAATGCACCATGATTTGGGTTAATTTGATAGGTGTAAGTAAATCACTTTATTTGGTAACAGGTTTCATCCCAGTCTCACGTATTCTAATACAGAAATCATAAAAATAGTCCCTAGCCACAATGTACCATCATTTGATTTGCTAGTTTTCAGCCCAACCTCCACAATTATAATGCTGACTAATCTCTAAGTAGCTAGCTGTCCTAGTAAATAAGTTCAGTAATTGTTTATCACTTTAAAATGCCTCAGCAAAAGCTTGTAACAATTATTTCTTAATGGTTTTTGCATTGATGCTGAAAATATAATTTTGTTTTAAAAACACAACCCTGGTAGTCCTTTGGTAGGGTGTGGTCTGTATGACCATAATTAAATTTTTTGTGAAAGGCAGTAATGTTTTACATCATCTTCTGTGTATTAAGCATCAAAACACCTGTGTACATTTTTGTCACTAAAACAAGAAAAAGCCCAAAAATGATAATAAAGAAAAAAACTAATTAAAGAAAAAATATAAATAACTAAATAATACAATACATGACTACTAACAAAACCAAGTCAGACACTGAGTTCAATCAGAAGGACCCAACCAATCACTCATCTTCAGCACCATAAAAAGATCTGATTTCAAGAAGACTTGCCTGACTTTCTTAAATAGTTGCTGGCAGAAACCATTTTAAGGCATTGCAATATTTATTACAAAATTAATTCAAAAGCTGATTAAAATACTCAACCTTTCTGAACGTAAAATACATAAACCATTTACAATACTCAAAATACATACATTAGCATCCCAATAAATAAATATGTTTACATAAATATCTCCATACTACAATCTCCTCCATTCACCCATCAGCAGATGGGCAGGCCCTAAACTACTTTACCCAGTAGCCTGATGAGCTCAGGTCCTTTGACAGGTGCCCCCCACGTTTCCTGCTCAAACAGACAGGTGGGTAAATTCAGTCAAATATTTCTTACATGTTTAAAAAGTTTTTTTTTTTTCAATATCAGCTACCACTTCAGTCGGCCAGCCTGAAATGATTAAGTAATATATTATATTTATTAATTTAGCAGACACTTTTATCCAAAGCGACTTGTGTTCCACTTACAGGTTACAATGAGCTAGCACTGAGTGTCTTGCTCAAGGACACACCTGGTGGCTGGGTTGGGATTCAAACCAGGAGACTTCAGCAGCCCAGCCTGATGTTCTACCCATTGAGCCACCAGGCCAAATATATTACTTGTACTCTTTTTACTGAAGAAGATTTCAATAAATAACATGGACTTATATAATTAAGAAACTACTTTTGACGTGTGTGTGTGTGTGTGCGTGTGTGTGTGTGTGTGTATACAGTAGGTATACTTAAGCACAGTTAAAAACAGATACTTTAATACTTTCACCTAAGTAATATTGCAATGGGTGACTTTGACTTTTACTTAAGTAATTTTGTAGTAAAATATCTGAACTTAGGTGTGGCTTTCAGGAACTTTATACAACACTGCTGTTCACTAACCTGTAAAATCCACTAATGTTCTTTTCCTGGTGCTGCATGTCAGTAGAAAATTTATGGTGGGTTGTCATGTGTAATAAACCTCCCAGCTACATCTATGTCGCACTGAATACAGGATGGTCTTGTATCTGTTTAGCAATTTTCTAGCCAAGGAAGCAGCCCACATTCATGGTGTCTCATGGCATTAAAAACTGGTTTATGTAAATGAACTGTTCGAATGCCCTCAGGTCATGTACCCTTGAGAGGTGGCTGTCACACTTGTATTATTATAAAACACCTTGCTGTGAGTAAAGCTCACATGGGAAAGTAGTTTTTCCATTGTTTCACTCTTAATGAGCAAAATTTTCCCTAAAACTTTCAATGACCATATTTACACATGTACAATATTCATCTTTTTTAGACTGTACCCAACTTTAGGTGGCTTCTTGTATGTGTGTTGAAGATAAACATTTTCACATTGACTTGGCAAAGGCTTTTATGCCTGATCCTTTTCTTGACCCAACCCTCCCACTTTATCTGGTCTTCAGACAAGCATTGGTCTTGTAACCATTTGTGTAGCCCCAGCAGCTGGGATTCAAACCCCCAACCATGGAGGAATGAGACAATGGTACTAACCACTGAGCAACAGTACCACCAAGGTTTTTTAGACTGTCACTATAATAGATGACCACTAGAGGGAGGTATAAAACCATATACACAGTTCAGGTTTTGTTACAGCTTCGTGTTTTGGTATAAACCCTCTTAGAATACTAACAAGAAAAGCTCTTGAAAGTTTTAATTGACTTTGAGACGAGTCACACAGATACTGAGTTCCAACACCAATGCTCCTTTTACAGTGCAGGTAGATCCCTTGCATGTAATTGTTTTAGTGCAGGTCCTCTTGAGAAATGTGTGCTTATAAGTGGTCAGGATAAACCTGGGTGTACTCATCTAGTTGAGGTGGGGAAAATTACATAATTACTGCTCCCACTCTGCAGGATGTTACACAGGTAAGCAAAAATATTTTGAGTAAGCTCAGCATAGTTTAGGACAGGAGCAATGGCTTGGACAGTAACCCAGAGTGCTGACACTAAATAGGAGCTTAATATGACGTGTGTGTGCTCCTAATAAATGCCTTGATGGAGCATTTCCTTAAGTTAGCACACATCAGCCTTTACTTATTCTCCTAGCACACAATTCATGTATTGGCAAGGAATAGCACAGAGAAACCAAGTTGTCTGTGTGGCTATGCAGTTATGTAGCCAAGGGACTAACTGATGAGCTCTGTCTGCAACGGCTTGTTAAAAAAGGTTCGAGGTTGAATGTCAGTCCTCTTGGAGAGACACGGCTTTGAATTAAAAAGCCAAAACTGATGTTATGGATACTGGATGTTGTGTGGTTTAAAAAGAAAATGTGCCAAAATTTCTGATCCTGGTGGTATGTTATAAAAGCTTCAATTACTGATTCCAATCATTGCACTGGAAATTGTAAATATGTGAAATACATTTTGAAGAATATTTTCCAGTATTTTCTGTAGTGATGGTTTGGTTTCCAAAATATCAGTGCAGTTTTGGTTGTAGTAATGATACTGAAATCTGAAACAGAGTGTACACCCTGAGGTGGATACATCTATTGATTTGTGGTATAGTTATGCACTGCAGTAAACACCACTATTTTCACAGCACTTAGGTTCCTTTTCTCAGACAATTGAGCATGGGCAGATCCCCTGCTTTGATCACTATTGTGGATTAGAAGACCCTTCTTTTCTCAGATCCAAGATCAAGCCCACTGCTTTTAATTACCTATTCTCACATGCTTAAATTGAACAATCTGCATATTGGTACTGGTCAGTGGAAGACAGACGGGCTAAAGCTATCGCCATGTATGAGTTACATGCAATTACTGACAAATGCACAAACATGATATAGTTTGAAACTTGTTATATATGGTTTCTTTAACTCTGCTTCGTTAACTCTGACACTATATTTATAAACAGATATTATATATATATATATATATATATATATATATACTGAAGATATATAGCATAATTATAGAAGGATATTTTTCAGTAGGAACGTTGTGCTGTCCCACAATAACCCAAATATTCACATTTTAAAACAGTGAAAGACCTCAGTTTTTATGAAGTAATGTGTACTGTAAGGCCATCAAGCAAAGGTGGACTGGCAATCCTGGCATCCAGGCAACACTGTGGATGGCTGTTAGATATATATTAAGCATAAAATGTACAATAGGTTTAAAGCACACTTGTGGTCATTATGTTCAGCATAAGGTTTGTACTGCATCCCAGACACAATATTATTCACAAGGCATTTGGTTGGTAAATGGTTTGTAGAACACAACCCCCCCCTTCCAGGTAACATAATTTACAAGAAATTTGGTAAACTCCAGGCCTGTTTTCAGGTCCCAGCCTGTCGCTGTACTCAACTGATAAGTGGCCAGGGCACACCCCTAGCAGGCACATGTCGCACTGAAGGAGAAATGAGGAAAATGCGCTCTTGTCTATGTATTAGTGTAAAAAAAAAATGTTGCGTGTATTATGAAGTTATATACAGGATTATTGTTAAAATACTATTTCTGGTATATTTGTGCTGTTCTAAAATGCTATTTTTTATATAGTGTTTACCTTTTTTGTTAATGTGAAAAGATAAATATTTCAATTTTACTGCAGTTACAGTACTTGTACTGTAACTTATTATTGTTAACTATTTTATTTATAAACAGTGCATAGTCATGACATTTGTCTGATGTGTTAGTGAAAGCATTTTACCATTTTTAATGTAATAATTTACAGTTTTACCTAAACACAAAATAATAGGTGTTCAGGTGCGGCAAGATTGGTCCTGTGCCAATATTTTTAGATGTAAAATGTTAGCATGTCTTTTTAATGTAGATAGCTTTTGTCCAAAGGATAACCAAAACCTCAACTGGAAAACCAGAGTTTTAGGTTGCAAAGCAACCGCAATCAAAACCAAACCGAATTTTTTAGAACCAAACATCTCCAGTATTTTGTAAAGTAGTACACACTTGGATGGCACAAAGACCTAAATCGGTGGAGGGCTGTAATCAGTCACATTCTTGTTTTAGGGCGGATGCGAGAGTGGGGGGACAGGAGGGTTCAGTCATATCAGTGTCTTAGCAACCACAAGGCATAGCATCCTTGCTGAACAAAAATCACTTCAATCCTTCTCCCTGACATTCTTACGCCCCTCTTATCCCCAAACACTCAGGCACTGACTCAGAGATCATTCTAAATACAGCTAGTACCACCTCCCCCCCAATGGAAACCGTTGGGGGTCTTTCAGCTTGGGGGTTTGTGTGAAAGATTACAATGTTTCTCTGCTCCCCTGACTGGTCCAGGCCACGCCCCTCCATCGAAGAGAAGCATGCGCAGCTGCGTGAAGTGTGCGTCATGGTCCAGGTGTCTGCCAAAAGGGCGCTTAGAACCCCCTCACATATCGGCAAATAACATCTTTTCATCACATGTGGGATTTCAGCATGGGGTACGTCTCAGCACAACTAACACTGTGATTATTGAAATGAGTTTAATGACAGGTCACATGATAATGACGGGTTATCAGATTGTTCCAGATATCATTCTGCATTTGTGTGTCCTGCTGCTCTGTGATTCTTACACTGGCATAAGACGTATTTATTTTTGCAAATGGTACTGAGTGGTAATTAGTAAATGATAACGAACCAGAGGAGGCTGCCATTGAACTGCTCTCTCTGTGTTCTGTGATGCTCTACACGTGGTATGAACTGGTGATGGGGAGGATGGCTGTCCTCCTGTCTCTGGATACAAATTGATGGTCTGAGAAAAATCCAGTAAACAAGGTGCTGAGGTGTCTGCCACATAAGAATGTCCCTGTTGGTCAGAGTAACTGCCTGAACAGTGTGGTACCTGCTTGGTGTTTGAGAGTGTTTTTTTTTCCCATCTCAAAATTTAAGCAGTAGAAAAATTGGGTAAATGAATCATTACTGGCTGAAAAATGTTTCATATCATTACTTAACTCATATGCTTTTTTTGATTTGATCCACAGGTTTTTGACAAAACGGGACTTCAGCTGATCCTCTCTTTGACATAATAACATGGAAATATCTGTCCACAAGATGTCAGTAGCTTTGTGTGGGTGTTGTTTGCTTCATTTGAGAAAATGTATTCCAAAATTACCATATTATCATTTCAGCTTTGCAGCAAATCCCTTGTTTATATCAGTACCTGTGGATTAAATTGCAAGTTATTTGAAAAACTCAAGATCTTTGTGGGAGAAGATGATTGTTGTCATTGTCGTAGGTGGGGAAAACAATTTACAAAGGCAAATATTTGAATTTTAAAAAATTTACTTAAAGGTGTGAAAAAAGTTATTAAAAGCAAGTTATTAATGTTGTTTTTCGTAATACATGAAGGTATCCCAAGAATATAGCAGCCATCTAATGGTAGTTCTTTATAAAATCAGCACTTCATTTCCAGCTTGAAAAGCTAACAAAGGAAAAAAAGAACTTTTTTATCCATGTCTTTGGTATTTTTTCAGGTGAGAATTTTTATTAGAAATTTGTTTCTGTACACATATTTTTTGAAACCAGAAACGTTGTATGTGAAAATTATCCTTATTATTGGTGCTGTGTGTGTGCGTGTGTGTGGAGCTAAGCACATGTTCAGCGGAGAGCTGTCCACTTCGATCATGTCACCCCGCCCATCACTGGAGGCAAGGGACTGGCAGGCAAGCATTGATCAAAGAGCCCGGATCAAAGTGAGAAGGCAATGAAGGAAATTATGACGACCATTATGATATCACACATGTGCCTGCCTTCAGACACCTTATTGTCATCAGCATCCAATTCTCATCATCTGGGTGTAAAGGTGAGGGCAAAGAATCACTGAAGCTAAATTTAATTTCTCCTCTCTGTCCACTCTGGCTGAGAGTTCAGCATGGTTCATTTTTCCTGTGGAATTGTATCCATGTAGCATCGACATGAATGCTCCACAGTTTGTGTCTTTACTGTTTAAGTGATATTTATTCTAATTCCCCTCCCTCCAGTAGTATATAAAAATACTGATGTATTGTTGTGTTCCTTTTTTTAATTAATAATGGTAATAAAGAAATAACTGGAGTCAGTGTTTATCTCTGCCACTCTGTTCAAATATACAAATGCCAACCTCTCTATCATCTTCGCTTAAAAGAGGGGTTTCATTTTTTGTTTTGAGTGATGTTTAGGAGGAAAAATATTGATGATATCTGATCATCATTACAGGTATTTGCTGATCATTATTACAGGCATGTGTTAGCCCAAACCAAACAAAGTTTTTACATGAAAGTGATGGCTGCTTGGGCACATCATATTTTGAGAAGGGGTTGACCAGTCCAGCTGGATAGAACACAGGCTATTTCATAAGCATCTCTTCCCAGGCCATTGACCCACTAACCATCAAATCCAGTGCAGTTTCACAGCATCTATGACAACAGGAACACACCACTGGAAACACATATTTAAAAAATTAAGTGTATTCTGTCCTTTCAGACCCCATATCAACACAGTGTGCGTGTTAGTGGTGAAGCACCAGCAGTGGGCCTATAGCTGCGCAGAATTTATCTGTCAGGGTAAATTTTAGAAGGCCTACAGGCCTTCCACTTAGGGTGTTATAAAACCTATAGTTCGATTGAACTAGTCCGAATGAGCAGACTAATTTGGCTATTTGGCGTTTTTTCCTTGGTTTCTGTTCACACAAGGGAAAAATCCAAGTGATGAAAAATGCATCGCTATCAGTCACGTGAGAATGTTCTCTCCGCTCATTGGTTAAAAGAGTCTGTGCCAGGAATGAAAATGTGAAAACAAGAAGAAGATCTGTGTTCTGTACTGGTAAATAGCTGTATGAAAGAAATTTTCTCTGCAACATGGAGAAATGGCACAGTTACCATTTTCTCATAGCTGTAGTAATTATCTGTACTGTTGTCTCAGTTTTTTCACTTCTAAGTGACAATGTTCAGTAAACCATAGAAATCCCTTCTCCTTAAGCTGGTGACTGAACATTTTTGAATACTTATAATAATAATGTTGTTATAATAATAGTGTTGTTATGAGCTGTTTGTATGAACTGACCAATGTTCATCTTCCCAAATGTTAACAAGGCAACACACCTCGTTGCTAGTCCAGGTTACACTGCAATTCATTGTCCTCCTTACTGCAGGTGCTAGATGTTTCAACTGTTCACATTAGCTCTGCCACATCTCAACATTTAAAATGCACCTGGCTAAGAGAGCCACTTACCTCAAACTTGCAGCATGCTCTTTGTAGGTGGTCCGGATCAAGGTCGGATCACGTTCACACCACAAAACGAACCACTCCAGAGTTTGTTTGGGATAGAACCGAGAGCACCTCTAGTAAGGCTCTCATACTGTTCGGTGCGGTTCTTTTGGCCTGTACCCGAGTGTGGCGGCTGTGTTCAGACCTGCCCAAACAAACTACATCAATGGGTAAAACAACCACAGTTCGATTCAACTGGACTAAACAAGGCAGAACCCTAAACAGCTCCTACAGACCTGAGTTGAAAATTACTTGTGAAAAGGAAGTTGTGCTGGAAATAGTGGTCTCTGATGCTGCACATTTGGGTACAGCTCCACTTTAGGCTCATGGTCATGCTTCAGTACCTGCCACACGCCCCAATGGCCAGGTGCTCTGCTGCAGAGTGTGCGCTTGTGTGCCCAGGTGTGGTGTGGTTTCAACACAAGTTCACTGGACAGTGTACAACTTGCCCTGTATGTTCTTTTACCCAGTGCTGCCAAGTTCCCTTTCTGGCATTGCTTCTGGGCAGCTTCATCTCTGAACGTCTTGTAGCCTGGTTTCGGCCACCTCTCTTTTTCTCCTGCACCACTGTTGAATGTCAGTCACAAAATCAGCAGCTGAGGTATTTCCTGAAAGTTTTGAGCTGGTGAAACCGACATTCAAACCCAGGACTAATTATGATCACATAAAAAAGAAGTCAGAAATGGCAAAGTGTCCTTCCAACATGCTTCCAGCATGCAAATTGGGGTATAAATTTTTACTGTCAAAATTGAGATGCGTTATTGTCCTGATTCATCAGCAACCGGTTTCATTATATGGCGTCATCATGCTGCCAGTTTGATGCTTTTGCCACTGAGATGAAGATAAAAGGCTGCTGCTGACCACGCTTGCTTGACATTTGGCATGTGCGCATCCTTCTCATGTCCCCCACCCCCTTTCTCTCCCCTCCCCATTGTGTTAAATTGCTCATTTTTGTGCCAAACCCCAGGCAGTGTTTTGCTTTTCCTTCACCGTTAAAGCTTTTCCCCATGGCGAGAGAGCGTGGGAGGAGTGTCTGAGGGTGGGGGATGGAGCTCAGACAAAGTAAAGGGGGAAGAGATATGGAGAGGAGAGAGGTGCTCCTTACATGCTATTCCCACACTTTTCCCATGCTATTCCCACACCAAATCATCTGCGTGGTCCCACACTTGCTGTCCCATAAGAATTTGTTGTCTCTCCGTGAGCTCAGTGCAGGGTTGCTTTTTGTGTCCTCGTCCATCTTACTGGTACATTTCAGTGGAGAGAGAAGTGAGGGATTCCTCTCCTGCTCCCCCCCTCCCCAAGCTTCACAGAAGCCTCGGGATGCCATGTTTAATTCACACAGTGATGTCAAACAAGTCCCCAGTCTCAATGAACTATTAATCATGAAGACTAACAGGCGGCTGCCAAGCATGAGGGACGTAAACATGGGTTAGTGTTCTTTATTCTCATTGGTCTACCCCCCTCCACACACACACACACACACACACACACATACACAGACACACACACACACATATCCAAAATGCCAACGACATGCTTTCTCCTCCAGCAGTGGCAATGGACATGACAGGGATAAAACTCTACACTACTCTCACAGCTGGAACTCTCCAACAAAAATCACATGTAAAAAGAAATGTTGGGAAAAAAAAATTATATATATACCTCGACTTGTGAGTTTAATTCGTTCCAGAAGGTTTCTTATAATGTGGAAAACTCATATCTCAAACAATTTTCCAATAGAAAATAATGGAAATCCCATTATTCCATTCCACACCCCAAAAAATATTAATTTATATGACCATATATCCTCGCGAGAGTAACCACACATATGCCACGATCATGTTTTTCTATGATCTCCTTCTCAATTTCTATGGTAAATGTGTCCTTCTTCTTTTTAGTAGCACTGTCCTTAGCAGCCATGTTTCTGGTTGCATCATGGCTTATGTAAAGTGAACTTTGTAAAAAACACAAACAAACGAGGACACGAGTGTGCAAATGTTTCCCTAACAAGAGTACAACGCAGACTGAGAGCCAGCGAGCTGGAAGCGGGTGACCAAGCATCCTGTGGTTTGCCGCCCGCGCCTTGCGGGAAACAAAGCGTACCCACGCTTTCATCCTCAGCTTGGTCAAACAGGTACTCGCATGTCGCAGCTAATCGCTCATATGTTGAGCGAGTTTTTACGAATTTTTAGTCGTTCTGGGAGTCTCGCTCCTATTTGCCAAAAACGATGATACGAGCATGTATACAGCTCTTGTAACTCGAATGTTTGCTCGCAAGTTGGAGTGTTTTTTTGCAAATATTTTCACTTGTAACTCGATTTACTCGCAAGTGGGGGCACTCGTATGTTGAGGTACCACTGTGTGTGTGTGTGTATAACTGGTATAGTCAGGGCTGCCTGTAATGCTGTAACATAAAGTATATATATATATACTTTATGTTACAGTATTACAGGCAGCCCTGACTATACCAGTTGTACCTAATAAATGTGACAGTAGTGCTCATTTCACAAGAACCTCATGTTCAATCACAACATTGCTGTAAAGAAGTAAGAGAAACCGTACAGATCTTCTCCTGCTGGTCTCAGCAGTCAGCCGCAACCCAGGAACACAACAATGGGAATAAGCAGTCAATGTGAAGTGGACACATACACATGTGGCTGTGAGGCAGAACACATGATGGGCAATTTGAACCCAAGCTGCTCCACACTGGGATCCTGATGTGTGTTTCCCACATAACTAGTGCCTGAATCCCAGCATGTGTAACCAGTCTGCTAAAGGCAGTACGTCAGTAGAGGAGTGACCCTGATTTGTATTCAGCAGTCAGCTTTCCAGAAACAAATGTGTTCCTTGGTGAGAGAGCCCTTTGTCACAGTGATCCTACTCCTGTAGACTTGACAGGAATGCATAATGAAAAGATGCTCTCCATTTGAAAAAATCACTCATCTTGGCACACAGTTTATGTTTGTAAGTGCCAATTCACTGACAGACGCACACCAGCACTGCAATTAGCCATCTTTATACTGCCTATGGCAGCAGGTGTATTTTCCCGTCTGTGACATACTGGATACGTCAAGATGCCTGTGACCATCATTTTAATATCATTCATTAACCAAGAACATTAATGCATTATATGGAGGCAATGTAAATTCAAGTAACATTCTCAGAAATTTCTGAGGGTCTTCTCAGGCATTTCCAGCTTACAGTGTGGATCCTTTATGAGAGGATCATTTAGACAGAACTCCCTTCTCAGATCTTCAGGATGGAGAAAAGTGCTGCTCCATGAGAGCCACACTGACCCACGGGCACTAGTGGAACATCCAGCTTCACCTTTCCCTCCTTTCACACATTGAGACAGACCAGGTGAAAACCATCAGCACCCTTCATACTTGACGTCCGCAGCCTTGAACTGCTTGAGAACTCTCGGAACAATGGGATTACGCAGTGAGGTCTGGCAAGCAGTTGCATCTCCCCGGGTGAGAGGCACAGATGGTGGGTGGAGCTGCTCCGTCTTAATTTGAGGAGAAAGGCGGCAGAAGAGGGTCACGGTACCGGCATTACAAGGTTGCCAACCAGAGTGTCCCCAGCTCTGAACAGACAAGTTGTTTCAGAGAGGGATTGAGGAGATGCAGGGGGAGGTGCAGAAAAATCAAGAGAGAACTGGGAAAACCACAGAGGAAATAATGAGTGGAAGGGAGAGTCGAAGAGGTTGAAAAACAATTCTTTTTGTGAAGTTTGTGTAATGAATAGAGCTCTGTACTCGTATGGCCAACACAAGGGGACTGACATGAGTTCAAAGCCCGCCCAGCTAAAATGGGTTCAGTAAGCTTGTTATCCGAGTGTCAACCATGACAAGCTCGCACCTTTCTGAAGCTGTGCGGGGTCGTCTGAAAGCAGTGGGTGTTGAGGTACTAACCTCATCCCAGCCCTGCTCTCTGCAAACCCCCTTGCCCTCCCCTCTCGTGGTGAGAGAAGTCAGGGATAAACTGAACCTCGCACTTAAAGGCAGAAGTTAGTGCTCTTACTCAAGTTACTCAGTTCTACACATTTACGCCGCATGGTTGTGTAAAATGAGCCTCCAGCAACATGTGGAGCAGAAGGGATTTTGCGGTGATGTGCAACGGCCAGTGGGAGGGAAGAGAGCTCACGTGGGTGGGCAGTCTGTGCGTCCAGCGAGTGGGATAATGCAGAATGGCCCAAAGGGACGTGTTGGTCTGCCCGCAGGCCACTTTTCTTTTACTTGTAAACATAATCGACACACATTTATAACGTTCATTTGTACCCTAAAAATAAATCCTGCTTCCTTCATTTTTCAGCAAAAAAATAAGAAATCCATTAAAAAATCCATAATATAACATCCATGGTATGTTTAGGTCAAAAAAGCCCTGCTTTTGATGATTTACACGTTTATTATATTGCAAGATGTTCCTCAAAAAAAAGCCCAGTGACGTTAGAGGGCATATTTTGGTCAAAGAAACTCCATCCAATGAGTGTGTTTTCAGTGTGTTCATAGTGTTTTAATGACAAGATACAAAATTAAGTTATGAAAAAGAAATATATATATATACATATTGTTGCAGTTTATTAGACATCTTTGCAGAAGGTTTGAATATATCAGCAAAGCATTATCATTGTGAGACTCCAAAATAACTCTGGCAGAGGCCCCAGTGGTGGTAGAAATAGATTGTCAGTGCAGGGTGGCAGTATTAGCAGGCCTTTGTGCCCATACTGGGGATGTATGCCCACAGTGTTGGCACCCTCCCTCTTTCTGAGAATGCACACTGTAACAAATTGCAAAGTAAGGCAAGGTCCAAGTGCAAGAAGGAGGTTTATTCAAGGCAAAACAAAGTAACAAGGGGCATAAATAAGGCTTGATGCTAACATAGAACAGCTGTAGGCAACACTTCAAAAACTAGCAGGGAACCCTATACAATGGCCAAGCTTATAAAGACACTAGGAAATGAGGAACAGCTGGAGAACGCTGATTGCGTTAGGGCCATAAACACGAGGGAAGAGCTAAATGGAAATGGTGACACCTGGGGGACACATAGGACATGACCAGCCAAGACATGACACACACCAACATTGGTACAAGGCATCCACTTGGTCCTGCTTTATACTGCTGTGTTTTTAAATTAACATGTTAATTCTAGCTTGATATTATTAATAATTTGAAGGTTCAGTTGAAAAGACTAACTGCAATAAAATGAGTGAAGATAAGAGGCATTTTCCCATTACTGAGGAAAAATCCTCTATTTTTCAGCAGTAAAAGAGAGAATGCATAATGGGGGCACATCTCAGGCAGACAAAGAGGGTGAGCTGGCTGAGCTTGGTTTAAAATATACTTTTCCAGAATACATCAGGGCTAAAAGTGGTTCAGAATACATTTATTAAAGACTGTTTTAGATTTGTGCTCTCAGGTTTACAACAAAACTGCATTAATAAAATAAATCATTGATTAGTTATTTCTGTTTTTCACTTTGTATTTAAACAGTGAATTAAACTTCCCATCTCCCCCAGACTGCACACAATACATATATAGTGAACACTCTATGCAGCTCCCTTGCAGTCCAATAGTACTAGAAAAAAAGAAGTCCTCAATGAGAAAGGATGACATGATCAGTTATTTGTCATTTGAGTGAATTTTGGTGCGTCCAATCAGGAATGTTGTCTCTCTGTCAAATGGGGGCAGCTTTGTTACATGTTCCCTGTAATTAAACTCCCAAACAAGAACCTGCAGTGATTTTAGTTACATTTTTTCTGTAGATAGACTGGTAATCTGGAAGTTCTGTCAAGTGTCAGAACAGATGACTGGCCTAGTGCACAGACAGCCGTCACACGTAGTTACCATTAAATACATAATAGGTTGAAAGCAGGCATGTGGCCATTATTTGCAACATAAATGATTTGTAGAGCCCCCCCCGAGACAACTAAATTCACAAGACATTTAATTTGTAAATGGTTTGTCCAGCAACCCCCTCACCCTGAACTGGCACTTGAAAATTCCAGGGATGTCCCAGTCTGTCCCTGATTTTCTCTTATGTCTCTAAAGAACTTTCATGACATCTAAACTAGACAGATCTACAGTATATCTGTAAAGGTCTTTGCGTAAGAACACAATTAGTTTGAGGTATTCAAGAAACTTGTTCATAATTTAAGGTTATAAGTCTAATTTTCCCCAGAAATAGGGATGCGTTGCTGTTCTGTTAAAATCATGAGAAGAATTATTATGCAGCATGGTGTGCTCTTACTCGAGGCATGGTAGCTCGCACCTCCAGGGTTGTGGGTTTGAGTCCCACCTCTGTCCTGTGTTGTGGAGTTTGTGTGTTCTCCCTGTTATTAAGGGGTTTCCTTCTGATACTCTGACTTCCTCTCCTAGTCTAAAGATATATGTTGTTGGCTGTCATTTCCAAGCTCCCCGTAGTGTATGATTGGATGTGTATGTGACTGTGCCTTGCAATGGGTTGGCACTCCATCCAGAGTGTCCTCTGCCTTGTGCCCTAAGCTCCCTCGGATAGGCTCTGGGACCCCCTTAGCGAATAAGCGGTTTGGAAAATGGATGGATGGACGGACGGACAAAAGGACAAACAAATATTCCAAAGCAAAGTACTTATGTCCACAAATACTAGACCCTCAGATGAGATAGCTTTATCAAGATAAATCTAATCTGTCAACAGAGGTCTACCACATAAAGTTAACTGAGAATTGAAGGAACAGAGCACTGCATTAACTAGTCTGCCTGTCCTGAAGGTTGTGCTTCGTGCTTTCAGTACAATCCAGTGCCAAGTCCCAATTAAACATTTTTCTTCAGTAGAGGAGAAGCCCTAGGAGCTCCAGAAGGCCTTTTGAAGGAGGCGTTGTTGCCAGAGTATGACTAGGCAGTGCTGTATTGCTCCAGTCTTCCCTTGCCCTGGAACGGGAGCTTCACAGCGTAACTTTGCTCTCCATGTCATCGATGGCAGTTAATGAAGCGGCTTCTCCACTTTTTGTGGCTGCTTTGTTTCAGGATGTTGTGAAGAACAGAGCGTGTTCTCCACCTGCTGCAAGGTGGCACCATAGATAACGGACATGACGTCTGAACAAAGGAGGGAAGGCACAGTTTGTTTGTGTGCTTTTGGACACAGTCTTGCTTTCTGTGGCAGCACAGCCCACTGAAATGGACAGTGGAAAGTACAACAGAAAGAAGACGGTGGTCTGTGTGACACTAGAATTTAACTTTTCAACTTGGATTCGAATAAGTTCTTGACAATTCAGTGATGCGACATCCTTAGTCTTTCACAGAAATGAAAAAAATTGAGACTGTGCAATTTATGTTCCGGCTTCTAAGAGCACATAATGTATGGAGTCCCGTGAATTTTAATATGTACTCTTTGTCCTATTATAATTAATGTAGTGTATTGCATGTTAAAATGCCAAGTCTAGCTCATGTTAGTCCAAAGTTACACTTTTATTAATGCAATGCATCCAACTTATATAGTTCAGTCATTGAAAATGTGCCACCATTAAACATTAATAGCTATTTACTTACTGCTGTAAAATGTGCAAATGGAATTATAATGTGTTCTTGGGTATAACAAAATAGTCTTTTTCTTTATACACATTTTTGTGCCTAGCTGAGATTGCGGTTGCTGGGATTGGCCCTCAATAACAGGATGTAAGGTGTTCTGCTGCTGCTGGTGATTTTACATCTTCTTTGGGATAAAGGGAATAAACAAGTAGGATTTTGCTGCAGATGATAAACCCTTACGGACCCACAGTAATGGACCAAAAGGCCAAATCACATATTTCTGAAAAGAGAAAATCTGGTGAAGCTACCATCAAGAAGTCAAATACTAAACAGAACTACAGGAAAATGACCTCAGCAAAAAAGAATCAGCAAATGAAATTTTAAAAAATCACGAGAAAGACAAGGTGGAAAATTAAGAACATTTCATTTTATAGAACAGCCTAAACTTGTATCCTTGACTGCTGTGAAATGATGTATTTAACCTTTCCTGTTCCTAGAGTCTCAGCTTTCCAGGTATAATGCACTTGTGTGGGGTGTGCCAGCCAGCAGCAATGCCTCATTTGCACAGTGGTTACTTGTCAGCTAGTTCATTTTATAACACACATCTAGTAGTGATGTATGCCATTATTGCAACAATAACATCTTTTTAATACAAAAACAATGCTTTTTACAGTAAACAGTTTTTCCCATTATAAGATTATGGTGAATACCGATATGTAGCATGTAATTATTTATATAATGGATTATTCGTAAACCCATCATAAGAAGTTGTCTTGGAAGCTATATACTTTAGAAGGTTAATACTTTGCGGGTTTAATGTGGGCATCTGCTATAAAACATTCCAACATGTTCAAAGCTGGACCAGAAAGTAATGCCTTGTGTGTCACACATATAAAAAGGAAAAGTGTTGATCTGCATTATTGATTTTTTTTTTTTGTCACTTGCACACACAGTCATGCCCAAAAAACCCTCTCACAAAAATGACAGTGCTGATTAGCCCAGCAGAACCAAAGCGCGTACTGCAGGGAATGTATTAAAACAGGTCCCGTCTCATCGACAGCCATTTTCAATCTGCGGCACATTTCTGCAGTCCTCCATTTTCTAAAACAGGGTATAACTTTCCACTCTTTGACTGATTTTGTCAGCGTGCCATGTACAGTGCTGGCTTCAAACAGCAAACAGCTACCTTTGCTGCCAGCTCATTGTTTTACATAAGTTTTTTCTTTCTATTTTTATTCCAAAGAAAAATTGAATGTTTTCCCCAAATGAATTCAGTTGTTAACTGAAGATTAAATCTGAAATGAGATGATACAACAGGAAGCAGAGAGAATAATTTACTTGTCTGTGTTCCCTCTTATCTTACGACTGGCAGAAAATATTCATACAGCAAGTGCGCGCGCGCACACACGCGCGCACGCGCACACACACACACACACACACACACAGTTTAATTTACCGATACCTCTTACCAGCATTTATAAAAAT
>JABJVR010002565.1:0-17187 GCA_025773905.1 Chitala chitala
GTGGGAAACAAGGCTCCCTGCTGAGTGGCCCTCCCCACATGGATGTAAGCACTAACTAGACTCTAGAGTGCTGAACTGCACTAGCTTATTGCTTACCAAGCCCATTGCCATACTATACACACACAGCGTGTAATGTAACTCCCACGAGACAGACAGTGAGAGAGAGAGAGAGAGAGAGAGAGAGAGAGAGAGAGAAAGTGAAGTGTGTAATGCAACTCCCACGAGAGAGAGAGAGAGAGAGAGAGAGGGAAAGTGAAGTGTGTAATTTAACTATCGAGAGAGAGAGAGAGAGAAGAGAGAGAGGAGAGAGAGAGAGAGAAAAATATATTTGCAAAATGAAAGCAAAAACTAAAAGAATGGTACACCAAATCTATGACGACATTCCCTTTCTCATATACATTATCTTAAACTAAACACAATACAAAGCACACTTTTTAGCACAAGCAGTTCCACCATTCAAACTAAGCACACATTACATCATGCGCATTATGGGCTTACACATGTAAGCTTAAAAACATCATAGTAATATGACTGCATTTTTCAGTGGCTGTGCCTTGGTGAATAAGCACACTCAGACAACGGTCTTAAAGAGCCAAGAACACTTGTGTATAAACGCACAAAGCTTCCATTCCAAAATCAGAACATGGATGCAAAGAAAATTATTCAGAGGGTTCTGTTCATATTCATTCCTGACATCAAAAGCCATCAAAGCTCTAAACTGCTGCATAACACAGCTCTCTTCTAAAGTCCTGTCATGTCTGAAGCCCTTGAAGTTTAATCCTTGTTCATGCTGATAGTTCTTCAAATGGTCTCTGATAGACCAAAGTCAGATATTAGTCTCTGATAATACTGAGTCAACCAGTACCACTAATGGACTTTAAGATCTGTCAAAGACCTGGTATCCCCACATAAGTGAAATGACAAAGTTTATAAAGGAACAAAATACTTTGTTCAGAATAAAAAGCTGGCGAAACCCAAGACTTAAACATATGCATTTCTGTTAATATGGATTAATGATGTGGTTTCTACCCTCTGACAAAGCAAACAAAAGTGCAATTTAATGAAAAGAGGGTTTATAGGCCATGCACATTGATTTTGTAGTTATGTTGGTAAATGCCACTCGTTTTATGTTCACAAACTCTTAAGTGCCTGGAGGTCATTAAATCCTTTTGTCTACCTTGTCAGTTAGACCATAGTCAGTCACTGCTTACAAACTCTATCATTATAGCAACATCACAATGCAGCCAGACAAAGAGTGTTTTAGCATAGCAAAACAGCTGCATTTTCACTGGCACAGGACATCGCCTGTGGACAGATGTACAGAGAACCTGTGCTCCTACAATAATGTGCTGTCCCTAGACAGATACAATGAATAGGAAAGCACACAGTGAGCTGTGGTAGCCAGTCTGATGCAGCCTTGGGACAGCAGTTTGGCTGGACAGGTTATGATATGGATTTGTGGAGCATATTTATGGACCACAGTCAGATGTCTGCATGGTCAGTTCAAGGATCACCACCATAATCCATTTCTCTCACACACACACACACACACACACCACTCTGAATTGCATGGTATAGCAGTGTTAGTCTCTCTCCCTCACACACACACAGCAAATCACTCACCATTCCACTATGACAGGGTGTAGCAGGGTGTTATTCACTTGAAATCTGAAATACACAAGTCACAACATTTAATTAATAAAACTAAATATTGCTCAAATAAATAAAATTAGCAGAAAAATCACTATGAAGGATTTCAGAAACCAGAAGCTCACATTTTCATTTAAATATTCACAAAATGTTATAAGTACCTTTTAACAAAGTCAATTTTAAAAGCTTTATTTGCAAGACGAAAATTCAATGCACTTATTAAAAATGAATCTGGAATGATGGATATAGTGCGCAAGTAAATAACAGCATATTCATTAAGATGCAAAGATCAAATCTAAAAGCAATGGCATGACCACAACAAAATGCATCCCCCCCCCCCAATAAAAAAAGACAGATGTGCAGTTGTGCATTATAATATGCTTTTTAATGACACCTTCAAGGCTGTGATGTGAACATAAAATATGCACTTACAGCATTAAATTAGTAGGTGTAACCACGTACCTACTTCACCAAAATAATAAACAAACAAAAAAAATTCTCAAATTTGGCTGCCGTTTTGTTATAAAGGTCTGTATGAAAGACCACCTTGGTGTCAAGTGCATTAAAGCTGACTTTGAGCATGGTAAATGTTTGTTAAAACTTTAAAATTGTGTCTAATATCTACACATTTATTACACCCGCTTAACATTTAATGCCCAGCGGACAGCGATAGAAAGATAAATGACTAAATGCTGACGACGGGTCAACTCGTTCATCTTTGTCTCTCTACTGAATCTCCCGAGTGGACAGCAGCCTTTGATTAAATCTCACAGTCATTAATTTTGTTGTATTTATATCACGTCTCAAAAAGTGGATTCAACCAAACCAAATGCATCGTCCCTGCCATGTGCTCTTTACAAAGAACAACAACCTTAACGGCTTCCCTTTGCCTATAAACAAAGACTTGCAAGCCAGCAGAGTTTATTAAGCTGCCTTAACGTTTCAGGTGTGATCAATGGTGTTCATGTAAACAGTCACATCATTACATGCACAGCCTGTGGTCAAGAGCACATATGTTGAAATGCTTACAAAATTATGTGCAAAAATTTAACACTGTTAAGGTCCACAACCTAACAGAATAATGGGATTTTTTTTTTTTTATCACCAACACAAGAAGGGGGGGAAAAGCAAACAATTACTTTAAAAACCTAATATTTTAGAAAGTAAAAGCACAGAAGTCCAAAAACAGGAATGACTCAAGTCAGTATGATCATTTCAAATAAACTACATACTAAAATGCACTACAGTAACCTGCACAAACCTTTGCAGTCTTGTCATTGTTTACAGAACCTGTACGTTTTTAATTAAAGTACATTAGAACCCCCGTATCCATGGGTATGACGTTCCAAGCTTTACCGTGGTTGGCTGAAACAGCAGACAAGAGCTGTCCCCAGATGTATTTGCATTTTCTGCTGTGTTCCTATAAATTTGTTTGAATGACAT
Organism: Chitala chitala; assembly: GCA_025773905.1. Lineage (NCBI taxonomy): Eukaryota > Metazoa > Chordata > Actinopteri > Osteoglossiformes > Notopteridae > Chitala > Chitala chitala. The sequence goes on from JABJVR010002565.1 coordinate 3,094, forward strand.
GAAATTGGAGAGTGCCCATTAGTCTCCGGAATGCCAATCATTGGCCCAAAGAACCAATAAAGAGCCAAGTAGAAAAGTGACTTCCTGGATGACCTGTATTGGGTGTATTCTTGTTGAGGGAGTTAAGAAATATTTTGGTGTTCTGACCGAGAGAGGAGTTTGTTGTTATTGAATTCCCCTTTGTCTTTTTGTAAATACCCTTAGTGTGTTTTGTTATGTTTTGGTTTGGGATTTGGGGACAAGTTAGGGGCGCTATCCACATTCACACTACATGTAGGGTACTTCTGTTGTCTAACACATTAGCTTTATACATTAATGCCACTTTGTTTTTTGTTTTGAGTCACCTTAGTGTAGTTAGATGTAGGTTTTGTTTTACGGTCTTGGTGTAGTTAGTGTATTTATAGCGTATTATAGAGTATTTGTTTTTTATATTGTTTTGTTTCTTTCTTTGTTTTGGCTTCGTTTTCGTTCCCATCCCCCCCCCGTTTGTTAGTTTATATATTAGCCACTGTGTGCACTACTGTTTGCCTACCACTTTATATTGCTTCACTTGTAAATATAACTATCACATTTCACTACTAAAATTGGTCCTCATTATTGTCTACTCCCCACTACAGTTTCCCACAAGCACTCTGCGCAGTCCCCATCGGCCTCCGCCATTACCAAAACAAGAGACGAATCAGTACCGGCGTCCCACAGAGCGGCCTCTTTGTCATGGTTACTCTTGTCTTTACAGTACACGCTACATTGGCGTTCGGTGAAAAAGTTGTAAACCGCATATTTATGTAATTTTTATATTTAATTTTTAAAATATTTTTTCCCCGCGGTTGGCTGTGGTTAAGTGAATCAACGGATACCAGATCAGCAGATACGGGGCTCCTACTGTACACTTACTCCAATGAATAACACAGATAAACTTACTGGCTGATTCCATCAAAAGAGGCTTCGCGGCAGATGCTCCCACTGTCGGTGTTCTGTCCACGCTGAAGGGGAAACACACATGAAAGTGTTCTTAAAACACACCCTTTAATGCATACTCACTTTGTGCAAACAAATTAATGATTATCACCCAACATTACAAGCTGGAACATCTGGACCTCATCTGACATTCTGAAGTCAGGCAAGTTCTGTTTGTGGCTTATGTGCCACAATATAAAAGCACATTTCTACACAATGCCTTCTGGTTTTCAAAAGCAGTAAATCATTGAAAAAGAGGTGGAAGAAAAAAAAAAAAAAAAAACACCTTACAAGATAACTTCAGGAAACGTACCAGTGTGAGAAGAACTGATGGACTCATGCCAAGGAGAACATCAGCGATCTGCAGAAATGCACGAAGGGAGAGATGTATTAACACGGGAACTGAACATAGACTCATTCTCATCTCATCCTCCTTAGCATCAAAAAAAGAGACGCCTGGTGTAATTAACACTCCCTGGGCCACAAGACTGCTCTCCATGTACACTCACAAAACCCTCAACAAACGAGAGTTCATGAACATTCTCATCATACATCCTAAACCACCGTCAGCAGTCAGGTAAAAGTGTGTGACTAAGCTAACAGGCAATGAAGCACTGTGTATAATTACCTAATCCTGAGGCTGATGAAAGAAGGTACAGAAAAAAGTAAAACAGTCTCTGACAGCCATCTGGGACACAACCTTCATTTACAGCATGCTGCACGTTTCCTGCATTTAACTGGTACGCTTTGCATTGTTTTTTTTTTTTTTTTAAACTTACAGATCCTTACATGTATCCACCACAAATAACCTATTGATTTAGTAAATAAGACAAAAGCATTTTGTTAATTTGTTCAAATTTTAAATCTATACAACAATAAAGATTCAACATTTACTATTACAAAAAATTGGTATTGATTTAACAGAGACAATCCTACATTCTGATTAAACACATTAACCAAAAACAAAATGATCAATGTAAGAGGAATATTTTTATTTTTAAGATGGCAATTAGCTTGAGGATTTTCGCCCACAATAAAAAAAAAATGTGCTAACAGTCCCAAAAGTGAAAATAAATTGTAATCAATGCCATCGTAAGCCTTAATCACAAAAATACATAAAACATTGGCTGCTTCTAACTTGGAACATTTTACGCCACCAAGAAGTAATTCGCATTGACAGAATAACTGCAACACCAACTCGCATCACCCACAGCAGATTGCTCCTGTAAAAGGAAACAGTGGCAGACGGCGACGTGAGGTCATTTACAGATCTCGTCCGTCTCCATTCTGGATTACCCCACACAGCAAGAAAAGACCTGCAAAACTGTGTTTTCAGCTTTTAAGAGGATTATTAGCAGTTAAACAGAACCAAATCATGGGTCGAAGTGTGCCGATCGCTGTTCTTTCCCCTTTGGCTTTCTAGCCAGCCGGCTTTGGCCTACATGCACATGGCGCTGTTACATTTAGTGATTCTCTGTATCTGTCTAAAGCAGTGTTTCCCAACCTTTCTTGAGCCACGGCACACATTTTACATTAGAAAAATCCCACAGTACACCACCAAACAAAAATGTCACAAAAAAGTATATACAGGGTGTCCACAAAGTCTCTTTACAATTTCAAAACAAATTGAACTGAGATTGTAAAGAGATTTTACGGACACCCTGTATAATGAAATATAATGATCTTTGGATAATTGGACTGGATAATTTCCCACAGTACACTGGATGATCTCTCACTAACGTTGGTTGGGAATCACTGGTTTAAACTCTATTTGTCAACATGCACAGCTTGTTTTACTTAAGTCAGCAGCAGTTATTTTACACAGATACTTTTGTCATTAGTGAAGAACTGCAGAATAAAAACACTGCCCAAATGGGGGGGGGGATCTATACGTCTAACTAAACTAACAGATGTAGTAACATGATCTCATCTCAGGCTCCGTTTAACACAAGAGATGATGCTGTGCTCAGTGTTGACTGCCGTCCACTACAGCTGATCCACATTCCTATTCTCCTGCACACCACAGGAAGCTCATTTCCTTTAGTAGACCTCCCATCACAGAGATGATGAGAAGCTGTCAGAGCTCTCCAATGTGTCCTCCTCATAAGTTAGCTTGCTTTTGCAGTATTTCTAATTCATGTAGCTAACTAATTAAAGAGCCATCTGTGCTGTTTACATTCAATTTGCAGACAGACCACCACAACTTTAAAATGGTTTTTAAAAAAAAAAAAAAAAAAAAAAAAACAAACAAAAAAAGTGTTTTCCGAGTTTGTTCGGGCAAAGGTCTTCACAACTCTCCTCTTAAACACAAACAGCAGACGTTTGTATTTGCGTCCCTGCCAGAGCAGAATTTCCCAAGAGGAAAGACGACAACTGTTGACCTGAACTTTCCATTCACGTACACTTCTTCGCTTGGAACAGGTACAAAAGTGTTTGTGTCAGTGAATATTTCAGCGGTGTGGAATCGTGCTCGTTAAAGGAACGCCACCAGAAGTAATCTTCCAAGAAACCAGTTGTGAAGTTTGTGGGCTGAGGTTGTTCTTCAGTCCGAGACCAAAATCTGTTCTGTCACATGACCGTTAGACAGGCCAGCACATGAAGGACAGAATGTGCTGGAATGTGGTGAGAAGTGAAGCACTTGCAGAAAAAGAGCCAGGCTTCACTGAAAGGACCTCTGCCTTAGACACAAAGCAGCTTCTGAGGTTAGGACACACAGCCTGGACCTTCCTCATAAAGCACACACAAACAGCTGCATTTGGGCCAAGTGGTGAGGAAGCGATAGCTACAAACAACTCCGTAAATCCCTCAAGAAAAAGTTGGAACAAACTCAAGGTATCATTTCCAGCAGCTTGGGAACTAGGGAAATGAGAACAGACATGGATCGATTTAAGTCAGACTCCACTGACAAATTTATTCTGCGAGGCAGCAGTTGAGTAATGCTATATTATTGAAAGGCCCGTGTACTCTGGGGTGTGTTGCAGTCAACTGAATGTTTTTTTTTTTTTTTTTTTGTGATGTAAAAAAGTACAAAACATAAGTTTTGCACACCTAATCAAAAAATATGAGCTTCAAACTGGCAACATATTTTACCGGCATTCAACAATTATGCACAACATAAAGAGCAAAACACTGTTCATAAGTTTGTCTATACTTTATATACAGGTCTCCTTTCAATGATTCTTATTTCATTAAATGAATTGTCACAAAGGAAGCTGATTATGCTGGTAAAGTAGGGAGGCAGCTTTATATACATACCAACCATTTCAGGTTTAGATAGCTATGGACCAAAAAGTAAAAGAAGTGCTGAATGCACAAGAAAGACGAAGCTGTACAACGGTGTGATCTTTTCGTGTTAAGGTCGTCAAACCCTCTTTCACAAACATTTTGTACGGTTTGAATATGAAAGTGTTGAAGATGTATTTGGGGTCTGGTAAATCAATGGTCATAATATTTCAGTCTCATTTTTAATATATTTGCAAAAGTTTCTAAAATTCTGTCTTTGCTTTCTCATTCTGAAGTTCTGAGTGATGTGGGATGATTGGGGAAAATTTTGATTTAAATGATTTTTGCACTGGGCTGAAATAAAAAAACAAAAACAAAAAAAAAACCCATGAAAAAAGTGAAGATATTTCGTACTTACCTGAATGTACTGTACATAAATGGAAGTCCAAAGGCAGTTAAAGGCCAGACTGGTGTGAAAGGCACAGGACTTTGTACAAAAGGTGGACTGGGACAGGTGCATTATTCTGACAGATAAGCAGTAGGAAACCTGGAACATGCTATGGCGCACACAGCACGTTTCACATCTCCTACAATTAAACAGGATTAATGACTGCCAGAACGATGATAAAGTCAACAGTGAAGGCGGGTTTTAAAATCAGTTCCAAAAGCCTGAGTTGACTAGTATTAATCTACTACTGATACCATAGGTTTACAGATAATATACTCGGCAAATTAAGTGCTTCAACTGTTTCCTGAATCAAATAAGGTTTTCAAAATATGGCATTTCACGCAAAAGTGAACAAGGCTGCCATTACTAAACCGGCACGCATAAGGGTGCCTCCTGAACACTGTTCCCAAGCTTGCATATCACAGTTTTGTTAAATGTTCATACAAGGTCCACCTCAAAAAGCCCATCTTCTCGCTTTGTCAATGTTATGGTCTGTCTAACCTGACAGAATCTGAAGAAGCAGAACACCACGACGCTTAAGCAGTTCACATCTACACAAATGGCAGGGTGGGGTTGGGGCTGAAAAAACGCCGGCCCTGATCCAGCCATATCCACACTTAAGTACTGCTCAGAAAAAGGTGTTGATTAACTTGGGACACACAAGTTAAAAAAAAGTCATAAAAACAGTGACAGGATTACACACAACAGCTTGTGAAAAATGGAGTTTGTGATGTTACTTGTATGTAATAAAACAGACCTGCATTATTTAGCTGTATGTCTGCTAAATTTCCAGATATGTAAAGTACTTTCTTGTTTCTCAGGGTTTGTATGTATTTTAACTAAACGTGTCCTCAGCTTTTCACTTGTCAGATGTAGAATAATTAATTACATATCAAAACTAGTATCCACATGAAGTAAAAAAATACATAAAACCACCAGCAACTAAATCAACTGGACAGCTTTATGTGTGAGTACTCTACCCTAACAAAAACAGTGACACACCTGTGCACGGCAGCTTTTCAAGATGAAGTTTGCATTTTTTTAATTGAGCTGAAAGAATGAATTATGTAATGAAATATACATTTATTTATATAATGAAAGAAAGCAGCACTTTTTCATATGCCTAATAAATTTCCAAGTACATTCTGAAACACACTTTCCTTTCACTATAAAATACATTGTGATTTGAAAGGGTATTTTCTATTCAGACCGAACAGCCAACACCATGTGAACATGCCAGTTCTAATGTTATTTTGTTAAATAATAATTTGCAGGCATAGACAAATTCTGTGAGTTTTAATAAAATACAACATATCACCAACAGCTAACTCCACAGAATCATACTATTCCCAAAAGCTCAGCCTCTGTTCTCACACTCCTCCTGACACCCAATATTGCAGTGAACTCCTAACAAAATTTTGCTGTTATAACACAATTCTGCATACTTTTCATTTTGAAAAACAAAAAATTATACCATCTTCACTTGAACGTTACATACATCACAAGCAGAAATGCCTTAGCCTATCACACCGCTGCAATGTGGCCGAGGGCGGGATCGGACTGTCCTCCCGAGCAGAGGGGCTCGTGCCCATCTCTGAGCCCTACTATTACTGCATGGGGCGCAAAGCCCTGGCCAGCCCCACAATTTGTGCAGATGTAAAACCGGTCTAAGTGAGGGGATCTGGGATTTAAGCAACAGGTCCAATTAAAACTCGCACTAAGGTGGGAGGTATAGATGCTAGCACTGAGGACCACGCACCTTTATCACACCCACTGCACCATTTTATTATGCCAAAGCAATAAAACAATATTAATATAAAAATATATTTTAATAGTCTCTGGAGCTATTTAATGCTCTTAAACAGGAGAATTGCTCCTCTCATCTCATTTCGTCTCCATGTTATTTCCTGTACCCAGTGTCATCCTGGAACCCAGGCACCAGTTACAGTGAGGAAGCTGCCATCGTGCTGATTGACAGCTAAGCCAGCCTCTTCTGCTTACCTCCACCTTCGCAATGTGCTGCACTGCCTCCATAATGCCTGGAAAGGCTATTCATATTCACCACTACAGTCACATGTACGGTATGAATAACTTTGGCTTTTTTAGTGCTATCCCTAAGGTGATCTCCTGCAGGTAACACTTCCCTGGTGGAACGACTCTCCAAATTTGCTTTTTTTTTTTTTTTTTTGCATTTGTTTTAAACTGTCTGGAAGAGCACAACATGCTGTAGACTTTGATTCTCCAAAACTGGTGATCCAGAATATTGCTCTTCAGCAAAACTCACACTGCCTTACAGTAAGCAGATACTGGTAAATTGGTTCTGCGTTCGCCTTAACGGCGCACCCAAAAAGCAAAACACATTTGTGTAAGTTGATCATCCCTGTGAATCTATATCATATAGAATATGATATTCTATCATCTTAGAAATGCCACAAGTAAATGACCACGTCTCTAAGCTTTCATCATGGCTAACCAGACTTTGCCACAACTGCAAAAACTTCAAGACGACCAAGAACCATGTGGTGTTATCATGGAGACACAGCTTATGCAACATTACACATAAAAATTAATCATTACCCATGGGTTAAAACTGTACCATACCTGGAACAAGGAAGGAGGGGGAAAAAAATAAATTGATCTGTTCAGTCTTCTGGTGTAGATGAATTTTAATCCCTTCATAAACCTTTACCTTATTAACACCCTGGTACTTTGGTCAGTGGTACTTTATGCAATTCCACTTTACTTCCATTGTGACTGCATATGTTAAATAATGTATCCAGTATATAATATTCTGCTTCAGTCATTTAAAGGCCATGATGTTTTCTTGAAGAAAGTGAGCTCATACTTAACTTTACAAAAGCAGAGCCCACACGGGACTTAAAGCATCTCTCTACAAACCGAACAAGCTTCTTGGCAGGCACTCGTAGTAGCTTTGTGGGTCACACTGCCAGAACCCTGTCCACCCTGCCAGGTGGGGTTAAAGTTCAGGGATTTCAGGTCACGAGAGCACCAATTGGACAGGATGTGAAAAAGCATGTGGTGCGTAACAGATGCCCTGAAGCTCTCCAGTCTCCAGGGAACTCGAAGCGGAACGGTGACATTATGTGCCACAGCTTCTCATTCCGCCAAGCTGCTTCGTGAGCACTTTGTGGTCACACCCTGAGCGGCAACAGCCATCTTCAGAAGGTGACCCCCCCCCAGAGACATAGCGAGTACTTCACCGTAATGAGCAATGGCCCAATAACCCATACACATTAATAAACAATTTAAGTGCTGGGGGGGGGGAAAGGGCAGATCACATTTTGTTGTTTATAAAATTTGCGGTGTGTGTATGTGTATGCATACAATTTTTGATGGGGTACAGGAGTCGTGCTCTGTATGGAAAATGCCATTTAGTTTGAATAATAAAGTGCTAATATAATGTGTAGTTCTACTAGTACCAAAATAGATCAAATAACAGATTCATATGACCAAAAACAAGAACCAGCCTGACTTCATGAGGATCTAACGCTGTAACTGGAACTAGGCAAACTAGTTGCATTTGCACTGTGGGATGGTATGCATGGAAACTATACTGTACATACCAAATTTTAACATGCCATATGTCTCACTGTGACAGCTTTCATTGCTGCAATACCCTCTACAGATATGTGAGAACAGCTCGTTACCATGGTAAACATTCACAGCCCGTCATTTTATACAAAAGGTAAAAGACTTACAGTCAAGTATTTATTTCTACATATCTTTAACAACCAAGAAAAAACAAGGGATAAATTGTTAACTGGTGTCAAACAGGAGTTAAACTGACATGTTTGCATGAGTGTAACAGATATTACTGACACTCCTATTAAAGCATGAAGTAGCTGCAATTTGATCTACAGTAACATACAGCTGGACGTTAGGGGGGGGCAATACGGCCAAAATGTCGTATCACAATATTTTTGGCTAGAATCACGATTCATGGTATAGATCGTGACTGCTTTATTAACAAACCAAATTGGCACACATGTAGATATGTTAAACATTTAATCAGCAATTCAATTCTTATAAGGGACACTGAGTGCGGTATTGTAATAAAACTTCATGTATGTAAAATACAAAAGAAACTAACTATAGCAGAAGTGCTTTTTTTAGTTAATAGTCAGTAAAAACTCTGCTGCTGTTTATTTACCTCAGAATGTGTGGAAGACGTTGCAGATGAGGAAAACAAGCTCGTACATGTATACAGAGCAAGACTTTCCACGTTTTGTTTGGCTCGTTTCCATTTCAGGCATGCTGCCACCAGCTGTTTTAGTAACAGTATCATTGTAAAGTTCGCAAATCACAGGAGATTGGCCATGTTGGATTTTGCAAATCCACACAACTGATGAAGAACCTCCTCTGGAACCAATTCTTTCTGCCACGCCTCACACTTGTTAATGGGACACCACAGCGGAGGGTCTATGGAGCGTGTGCTGGTTATTCTCACACTACACAACTGTAATATGTTCGCAGTCTAATCGTATACAAATTAAGTTTTATTTCCAGATCTAGTCACCAAGGTGAGATCTACCGAAACGGTTATTTACAAAGCAGTGATGTATACAGACAGTTCATGGCTATTACATAGGCTGAGATAGTGTGATGTGAAACAAAACAGTCTTTTGTTGTAGTTCTGTTGCAGCCTTCAAACATATAGGGATCACACGACAGGTCCGTGCCAGTTTGTTCCATGGCTATAAGTATGGACCTGTATCGCAGTTCTTGTGATGACTCTGAAACACATAGACACAGTTGGACCTGGTCTTGATAAATTATCGTCACATCGCCAAGCACTACTGAACAGCCACGACAGGAATGACAAGCAGGAATATTTCACAGTGCTGAAGAAAAACCAGGTTTGCCAGGGAAGATCTTTGAGTGGGGTTTTTTTTTTTTTTTTTAACTCAGGTGTGATCAGGTGCTCCCTAGGATGAGTGCACTACCTAATCTGTCAGCACCCAATTTCTCTTCAGGAACCCCCACATGCAACAGGAGTCCAAAGAGCAGCACTTTCCAACATCATCATACACCAGGCTAGCTATGCACACAGAACCCAGGGTACAATATGACCCTGGGTAAATATGCACTCACTGAATTCTCCCTATAGATCAGAAATAAACATGCGGCATATTAAAACACCAACTGCTGCACACCATGGACAAGTGTTTATATTCCTAATGCCCACGAGATGGACGGTTACTGGACTGATGTCAGTTTGTTCAGTCACAGATTTTAAAATGAAAATGCCATGTGCTGCAACGAGGTGCGCAGATGCATAAGGTGTGCAGATGCATATCGCAAGATATCGTTAAAGTGACATATAATACAAAAGTTTTTGTACCCGTTGCCAACGGTGACTCAATGTAAAATTATAGTCATAGACTTCTTTTCCTAATAGCATTTGCAGTTGTTCCAGTATGCAGCCTTGTTCTGAACTCAACAAGTGTATTAACAAAAATTAATGAATGGAGACAGGCAGAAATGAATGGTGTTGCATTCAGTTTAAAACCCTAATGTACTTTGGATTTGTCAGACTTGCTTTACTCTTTCGAAATGTATAATTTAAGTGATTTAAATGAACACTGGAATAAGTAAGTGGAAAATTTTAGGGGAACCCATCTATACAACAGCAGGCCTCTAACCAGAGGCATTACCCATTCTTCACCTATTACAAGGCAAACTAAAACATGGGGAATGAAACGCGAGGACGGGGGCCCGGACGCGAACGCGAGGACGGGGGCCAGCCTTTGAGCAAGAGGAAGGACGCCAAAGAAAGTCAGTGATGTGGTTAATGATCTCCAGGAAGATGAGCCAAAATCCCAAAAAAAATTAAACGTGAAGAATGTAAACATAAAAATTAAAGGTATAAAAAAAAAAAACCCACAATCCTGGCTACACTTTCACCCATCCAATCCACCCTGCCTTGTGATTAATGGAAAACAACAAGCGAAAAGGGATGACTACTGCTGGCACAGTAAAACACTTGTGTTAATATACAGTAGATTTCACAACATTATGTATTTTACTTTATGAATGTATTGGCCTAATCTGCCTTGTCACTGTGCTAATCTGTGACAATTAACATTTGTTAGTTTAAATCTAGGTAGACAAATGTGAACACTAAAATCTTGAAGTTGAACTTTCTTACTACAAAACCTTATCTTTGATATGTTAAAACTGAGAAAATATTTAATCATTTCAAAAGAGGTACAAGAATAGAGTTATGAGTATCCTAAACCTACATATTATAACAGCCCCTTAAATATTGCATGTCATAAAACAATATATTTTGCAGACCAAGCCTGCACTTTAGCTGCCACCATAAACACTCAGAAACGGCCACAAAGTTTCTGCACTTTGTTCCATCAGCTCTTACTAAGTACAACATATCAAAAGGACAGAAGCTATACTTTGTGCTGACAAGAAGGACCCCGCCTGTCCTCCGGTTCATTTTCTCAATCCCACCTTTGGCTGGGATTGATTTTTTCCCCCCCTAAAACAAACAGTTATACGGGTTTGGAACACAGAGATGAAGAGACATGCCTCATCCTACTCATATTTGTCTTCATTCCCAGAGGTGGCGTCACCTGCCTTTGAGAGTGACAAATCCATGCCCTCTGGACAGAAAGTGCACATGGCACAGCTGCAAAAGCTCTCTTTTCAACCTGACATCTTGTCCCAGTTCACCTCTCTACACATGCGTGCACACACGGGAAAAGCAAGCCAATAACAGCAGGGCTTAACAGACCTAATGCAGTCACTTTAAAAACTGGAAACAAGACCTGCTCCTACCCTTCAATACCGAAGAACAGAAATGAGCACAACGATCACTGAACACGACGTGACAGACAGCAAATGATGAGACAGAAAGTGCAGGGCTCCGTAACTAGGCTAAGAGCTACAGAGTACTCACCTGTGGAGCTGCATCTCCTTCTGACCTGTCTGTACTCATTAGCCCAGACAGGGCCAGATGCACATCACTAATTGGGGCATCCCAGTACAGGCACTGTTGATGAGGACAGCCCTGTCCCCCTTTGCTGTAACTCAGGCTGTCAGCGGCTCAAACCACTAAAGTGCCTCACGTGCGTGCACTCATTTATACGCAAATGCTGCTGTTGTAGCTGAATTTGCACGCAGGCAGTTTGTACAAAAGGCCGATCTGAAAATTTAGTACATGGATTCCTCCATGAAAAATTGTGAGCAGACCAAAATAAATGTATAGTAGAACCCCTGTATCCATGAGCATTGCGTTCTAAGCTGAACCAAGGTTGGCTGAAACCAGGAATAAGAATGGACACCTTATATAACCCTTTATGTTACATTACGTCTAGGGACATATTTGCATTTTTTTTGCTGCGTCTCTTTAAATTTGTGGGACTGACATGGAGTTGGAAAGAGTCCGTTGGTCTCTGGAATGTCAATTATCAGCCCAAAAACTGAATGAATGAGCAAAGACGTCAACAGGAAGCATCAGGTTCAAGAATTATAAAAAAAAAAAAATATATATAAAGGAAACTTCCTGGAAGGCCTGTATTGAGTGCATTCTTGTTGAGGGAATTACTTTAGTTCGTAACACCAAAATATTTCTGTGAGTTTGTTGTTATTGATTTCTCCTTTGTCTTTTTGTAAATACCCTAACCATTATTGTTACGTTTTGGTCTGGGATTTGGGGACAAGTTAGGGGCGCTAATCCACATTCGCATTACACTAAGGGTATTTTAGTCGTCTAGTACATTAGGTTTACACATTAATGCCACTTTGAATTTTGTTTTGAGTCACCTTAGTGTAGTTAGGTGTAGGTTTTGTTTTGTTGTCTTGGTGTAGTTAGCAGTGAATATTTGTTTCTACATTGTTTTATTTCTTTATTTGCTTTGGCTTCGTTTTCATCCCCATGCCATATAGTTTAAAAGTTGTGAACTGCAAATTTTTGTATTAAAATTTTTAAATATTGTCCCCCACTGTCGACCAATGGGTCAGGGCACCACTGATGTGTGTCAATTTTCTTCACTTGATATGCCATCTGAGCTCCATTTTGTAGACCAGGAGAAGCAATGTTAGACTATACCCACTGTTAAGTTGGAAACCATCTACTGGTGTAGGTAGATGTTCGTACACCTAGTAATTTTATTCAGCAAATCAGTGCACTAGAGGCCACCTTGCACAGCTGTTACCAGTATGACAGTGGCCAATTGAAGAAGACACCAAGGTATCTTGGATAGGGGTTGTGTTTCAGGCACTGATCCTTCAAAGCTACATTTGGCTCAAAAGCAGGGCAGAGGAAGTATACCTAGTATGTTTTTTAGCACAGTACAGTTTTGGACATCAGCGCAAATGCCATTTAACAGAAATATCTGAATAGGTTCAGCGTCATTATTCCAATTCAGTAAAGGTCTCAGTCTGGTTAGTGGAGTCATTCTGAAGGAATAATTTCACAGCTCTTTGTGACTGGGAGGTCATTAAGGTAGAGGAGGAAGTGTGTAGCGGCCACTAGTGACACCAGTAACATGGTCCATTTTCCTGCTTTTACCGTACACAGACGTCATCGGCTGCATGAAGTCTGAAGCGGCGGTTTGGTTGTAAAAGCCCTGGCTGCATGCAAGAACCACAGAAGCGTGATTGTCGTCAGCCTGAACAGTGTGCCATATGGTGTCGTGGGAGCTGTGAAGTCCAGGAATACCGCGCCAGTTCTGAGCCACTGTTGAAACCCCATTTTAAATATAGGCTTTCAGCAGAGCCACAGGGTAACATGCTCTGTCTGCATTGAAAGTGAGCCTGATCATCTCTTTGCAATTCATCTACTGTGGAAGTGATGCTTTGAAATATGATTAGCTTGGGCAGTTTGTCACAGAGTCTCTGTAAACAGCTGTACGCACTGATGAGTGAATATAAGAAAAGAGGCCACCCATGCGAGTACCAGTTCAGGATATTGTCGTTTCAATACAATTTTTTAAAATAAATTTCTTGCTTCCCATTATAGGCAACCATAGAGTGACTGACTGAAGAAGTTAATCGCCCTCTTTTGCACGTCGAAAAGATCACGAGCTGGATCCTTAGCCATGCAGCCAGTGCAGACTGGGAGAACCGAACCAGCAAAGTCCAACCAGACAAGCGTCTCCCAATTAATGTGCTCAGCATGAGACCAAGCTATGAAGCCCTTTTGAGGAGAAGGGACCGAACAAAAGGAGAACACACTTACATTGTCGGTGTACCGCACGTCATCCAGGTTGTACTTCACCTTGAAGTGCTCCGGAGGATGGATCCTATCGGCGACACAAACGAAAGACTCTTTAATTAACGCTTCACCAGGCTCCTCTCATTGTTCACAGATGCCTCTGACTCTGCCCAGACCTGTACTAAAAAACACCGGCTGCCTCGCCTTTCAGTCCAGGTGACACAAGGCAAACAAACACCAAGCACACAGAACTCAGGTCAATGACAACATTATA
>JABJVR010002566.1:0-17187 GCA_025773905.1 Chitala chitala
GGGGCCTCTCTGAGCACTGACTCACCATGAGAAATGGCCAGTAGCGTTGCCAATCAGAATCCGGCTACAAGACCAGTACTTCCTGCCCCTGCTTTGCATTACTGAGCTCCCATGCCCTGGCCATGTCCAGGTTGTCAGCCCATATAACTCCATGAGCTAAAAACCTGCACTGTAGTTCTGGCAGTCAATGGCCAGGGCTAGCCTGGGGCTTGTACTCAAGAAATTACCTGCAGATCTCTGTCTCTCTCTCTCTCTCTCTCTCACTCACACACACACACACACACACACACACACACACACACACACACACACTAATTATATCTTAACCAACCACACCTAAACTGTCACTGGAGTGGAACACATGAAAATAAAAAAAAAATACTAAAATACACAAATGTTATAAACATCAAACAGCGCCATGATTCAAAACACAGCGCACCATGCACCAAGCACAACACACAAAGACTGTTATTCCACCTGCCCTTTGGCAAATCCATGAATACAATATTCATAAAGGTCACCCCATTTCCCAATGCACCCCCCTCAGAGAGCATGAAGGACACCCACCAACCCTACCACCATCCCAGGGGGACGGCAGCTGGTCCCGCCCCTGAGGAGTGTACCCCCTTGTCATCCGCCTCTCCAACCCCCTCACAGTAGAAGGCAGTTACTGTCACTCCATGAGCAACACAACTCAAACATCTTCCCTGTCACCAAAGAGCAATAGGAAGGAAACCCAGCGCCGGGCAACACGCCTGTTACCGTGGTACTCCAACACCTCAAATGTGAAGTGATTTAGAAAGTCTCACGCTCTCCGTGCACTCCCGCAGAGTGCTCCCACTTGACCCCGCAGAGAAGGAAACCGCCCGCAGGCATGGAGGCGGCGGTGCCACTGCCGGGCTTTGAACCAGCATATCGCAGCGGGACACGCACGAGGGTTTGGCTGATCAGCACGTTAGCCATGTAGCAGGCACTCACACCGACCCCCTGCAGCGCAAAGCGAGGTGGCAGAATTCGGGGCGACACACAGGAAGCAGGCTCCCACGCCACACGGTGCGCTACGTCCAATTTAGCACCGAAGGGAAGCACCTGGAATCGATGAAAGAAGAAAAGGCGAGGACGGCACGGAGAAGGGCCGAGAAGCTGACGGCACGCCGGCCGTCTGTGTTGTTAAGCCCAGCCTGTTTGGCCAACCTGCTTCCCACACACAGCCACCCTAAACAGAAGGAGAACATTTTTGTGCATCTGCAGGGGAATTTCCACATACTTCAGGACCTGTTTCAGCATAGCTCATGCCATCTGTTTGTGTCCACACATGTTCACGCCAGCACATGTTTGTGCCCACACACATTTCCACCACTACACAGTCCATCTCAACCGCACGTGCATTAACGTGTGCCTCCCCACGTTGGCTTCAAAAGCATGCGTCGGTCCGTGCTTCCGCGACTCTCCGTTTGTCTCACCTGTTGTTTCAGGTCACACGTTCCCCTAAGACCAATCTGGCCCCGTCACCCATTCCATCCGGGTTTCCAACCAATGATGGCAACGATGTTGGCTTTTACCACTTCACACAACACCCACATACATCTCAATCCAGCCTCCAAAGTCCTTAGCAACTATACTCCTGCGTGGTATTTTTTATAATTACGTTTTCCGACTAATTTTGCAGTGCGTGACCCTGTTCTGTTTTTATGGACTTCCAGCTTGTCAGACCCATTTCTGGTAAGCTTTGCAGCTGAAGACTGTATATATATTTGCTTATCAGGCTGTACTTCTCGGCTCGCTGACACTTATTTTCACAGGCGGACTATAGGACACAGATGCCTTTACTCTTTTTTATACTGTTTGCAGTCCTTCTTTCTGGTAATTAAGACAGGTGTACCGTGCCGTCATTTGGTTCCCCCTCCCTCTCCGCCCCATCGTAGCATAGATCAAAAAAAGAATCTGGGTATTTGATGTAGACATTTGTTTGTTGGCAGGCATGGCATAATCCACGTCAGAAACAACTATCCATAAACCAATTATATAGCAAACTATTCACTGTAAATGTAATTACTGTATTGGCTGCTGCTTGTCTTCATGCGTGTGCGTGCACAAACAATGGAACACGTGTGTCTGTGTAAGTGTGAGCCACAGCAAGGAGAATGAAAAACCTATACATTTGCGTGATTTTGAAAGTTCACGTTTATCTATCAGGTTTCTTCCAGTCTCACTGTTTTCCAAAGCCCTATACAAGTCAGAGGCCAGGCGTTATGACTAAATCCAGACGTTGCCTTACAAATATAGTTCACCAATCTGTGTAAAAGTGCACCCCCATGCATTTGCACACACCTTCAAAGAAACACCGATGCAAACGCCCTGAAATGATAATGAGTTCTGCCCACACACCGGCAGATAGTGCGGGAAAAATTCGGCAGTCCCTGAACCGTTCACAGACTCCTGTGGCAATACAACAAGGCTGGCCAAGCGAGGAGCAACACAAAGTGTCCTGTCAATGCATGTCGCTAATTATCTTGTTCAAAGAGAGCTAGATGTTCCACAAAGGTTGACTCAGGCAGTGGTAAAAGTCCCGCCAAAGTCTGCGTGTGCAGGCCAGCTATAGGAAACCTGTACTGCTTCCCAGTCTGGATGCTGATTTTTTAAAGATGATTTTTCAGTATTTTTAAAGGTTTTCAGTGATGTGTTTAAAACATTTCTGCTTTGGGGGGGGTGGCAATCAGCAGGAAAAAAAAAAAAAAAAAACACTGATGAAGCAAACAGCACTTGAGTCATTCTGCAAACATTTTACCTCTTCTGACTAATGTATTCCTACCCTAAAATAAGCTGTCCCAGTGTGTCCTCCTACATCACGCTAAATTATTTTTGTCCAATTTTGTTCAAACGGATTATGATGTGTACTGGCACACACCGGCGGTTAGGCCTGTTCACGGTGAGCTGCGGTCGAGGAGTCCCAGAACTGCTCTAAGCGTTGCTCCCACCCTACCTCAACGTTTCACTCCTCAAGGCAGAGTGGGAACAGCTTGCACTCAGATTCAACCTGATTTATGTAGCGAGCAGCAAACGTGACAGCAACGTTAGCGTTGTAGGTGGCTACAAGAGCAACAGGAACATCAAGGACGACAAACGTTACAATAACGTTACAATCCTGCACAAGCAAACCGAATCACACAAGGAGTCACCTGGGTGGCGTACCTGCAGGGCTGGTGGACACGTTCACCTGCGCGTAGAACCGCTTTCCCAAGAGCATCTCTGACACTCCGTTGTGGGCCTCGACGGTGAAGGTGTAGTTGGAGTTGGGCTGCAGGTGGAGGGCGGTGACGCTGCACTCCGTCAGGCTAGACTGCTGGGGCAGGAAGCCCACGCTAGCACCGCAGGGCTCGCAAGCCTCGCTCGAGCCCACGCCCGGGGCCGGCTCTGCCCCAGCCACAGGCTCTGCCCCCTCCCCCGTGCACCGGCTGCAGCTGACACTGTAGGACAGGTCGCCACGGCCACCAGTGTCTGCCGGAGGGGTCCACTCCAGCACAAGCGTGGACTGCTTCAGGGTGTAAACTAGGTTCCTGGGTGGGGAGGGGGGCCCTGGGGAGACAAAAGCCAAATCAGATATCGCTAAGGCCGTTCCTTCTAGCCCCCGTTAACCACTATTGCTAACTTTGGTGTAGTTTAACATCCAGTGGACATATGTAATGAGAAACTGAATCTTGGGGGAGGGGACCAGCTTGGTGTGAAAATCAGCTGCAACACCCCCCTTTCGCAAAGTACAAGTGTCACACCTGAGGTGGACACTAGTGACCCTCCAAGCCCCCTCCGGTCATGAACTGGGAATACAGGCTGAAACTGTGCGAAAGCAGGATGTGAAATTCTCATGGAAAGGCAAACACATGCGGTCTGAGAAGCCTTCTGTGCCTGCATGAAGACTGCCTGGAGCGTCGCTCTGAAACTTCACGCGATGCCTTCGTCTGTGGTGACTTGCAGAAGATCCAGCGCTACATGACAATGTGTTAGTCAAAGAAATAAAGCTCCACACTCACCAAAGCAACCCAAGAGAGGAAACAGATTTTCCCCAAACAGATTAACCAAAACTCAGCCACCCGCCCCTCAAGTGCACACAGACAGACTCTTACAAAACACTTTGTGATGACTTGCAGACTCGCCAAACCACAACAGTCACCGCGAGTCTGCAAGTCATCACAAAGTGACGCGCAAACAGCGCAGCTCGCAGTGCCAACAATCACAGTGGGCAGACATGAACAAACAGAACGAGTGTCAGAGTGACCACGGACGACAAACATCGCAGCGGATTACATGCGAAAGCTGCCAGTCATCCAAAATAAACAGGCAGAGAAGAGGGCACACCAACCAGAAAATAAGGGGTACATCGATGCATTAATCAATTAACAGTTCAGAAAAATACAAATACTCTCACTCGCCCACTCATCAGTAAAAACAAATTTAAAAACTGTATGATCGACATTTTAGTTCCGGTGGCAAAAACAAGAAAACACGGGAAAACTGTGGGCTTCGATCCTAATTTTTACAAACACTCGAAAAACTCTGATTCATTGTAGCGGAAAACCATGTTCCTAATTCAGATAAAGGTCCAAAGATTATAACCTCTGCCCCACAGCTGCATTTGTTATAGGTTTTAAAATGCCCGCTGTAGTTTGCTTATTCAAACCCACGGCTATTTCGGCCGGCTGAGTAATAGAATGTCACAGCTCCGTGAGGTAACTTATTTGCTCTTATAATATATATGTGTGTGTGTGTGTGTGTGTGTGTGTGTGTGTGTGTGTGTGTGTGGAGGGGGAAGGGGGGTATTGGACAAGCAATGTGTTTTCAAGAGCACAAAGTATTCATAAAATTATTCCATTACCAAGACTAAGCTGAGCTCCTGTGAACTGTGTTCCCGAGACTGCATGAAATAAATATCACAGTCTGTGCACACTGGATGCAGAAGACGTACGAGAAGCAGCGCAGTAAACGCATGACGCTAACCGGCCTATGCAGCCAACAGCCTATGGTACGGACTGCAAAGTCAGTTTAACATGTCTGAGGTGGATTTCTATGTCCTTCTCAGCAGTGAAAACCCTATTTCGGAAACACAGAGAGCAGTTCTTATAACATCTTATCACTTCATGAATTCATATGTGTAAGATGGAGTGTATTGTGTATTGGAGAAAGCATGCACACTGTCAGAGGGGAGACAAGTGACTCAGCCACGATGATCCTAATTGCATAGGCTGACCTCCTCCCTCATCTGGGTGTTCCTGGGTCTTTTCTGTTAGAAACCCTTTCAACAGTCAGTGTCACACCAGTAAGACCTGCATCGTTGTGTCTGTGGCGCATGTGGGCCAGTCCACATATGCCATCAATGTAGCCACATTCTGACAGTTGTGATGTTTAGTCCTTGAAGGACAAAACACACACGCATGCACGTACACACACATGGAGGGTGCAAATGTCTTTAGGAAATGGCCTTGAGCATGCTTTCACTGAACTGCAGGGGGGGGAAAAAAAGCTGTCCCATGGGGTCACCACACACAAACACGCAACTGTGCGGACATGAACAGTCTTACGTGTGCAAGGAGCAGAAGGGTCATCCAGCGGTGTGCGGTAGTGATCTTCTTCACAGACACACAGCACAGAGCCCTCGTCTTCAGACATGCTGTGGGCGGGGCACGGGAAGCACTCCTGCTGCTGGGACGACATCTTATAGGAGCCAGTGGGACAGGCTGGAACAGAGAGAGACGGGTCAGCTGACAAGTCATCCAATCAGCTCCGATTACCACAAAACCAGTGACAATATCACTGAGAGAAAGTAAAATGGAGTGATTCTGAAGTAACTCAAGCTGAGACAAGAATTATAATGGTACAACAGACAGTAATACTGTTCTTATCACAGTTATTTCAGTACCAAAATGATGTTACAGATAAAGGAAAGGACCTGGTGGAGGGGGAGGGGGGGGGCATGTTAATATCACTGAGAACTGAAATGAGCAACTATTAATATGACAACGAAGAGCTGAATGAAGCGTCTCAGATAACGCAGCCATCTGACGGAAGTCTAATAAATGTTAATCCTAATATCACAAAAGACTAAAGACAGACACGATTTCCCCAGCAGTCTGCGGGCTGAGTTTGGCAGCGCAGGCTGTGGCAATGATGTGTCAGCTGGTGAAGCGAGCACGTTCTCCCTCCGAGATGCTCCGCCCTGCCACTTTGTCCCACCCAGCACTTGCGCGGGGGGTCGAGTGTTGCCGTCATCCTGCGCTGCCCAGAAGCCCAGACATGTGGAGAGGGCCACACGACCACAAGCACAAGGCTGGGGATCCGCTCTCCATCACCTGTGACAGGGCTGCAGCTACTCCACCTTTAGGTTCACCTTTACACATTAAACCCACTTGACCAAGCCTCCAGCAATCACCAGATATGAGACTACAGGACCTGCCCTTGACACTTGTCCACCTCACCGACGAACAGCGCCACCATCATGCTAGGAGTAGGTACTACTCTTCAGATTGTCTCAAAGTTGAATCATGTCAGCTCGACTTCATTATTTTTGACAGGAACGTTTCACCACTCATCTAAGCAGCTTCTCCAGTTTAAATTGAATTTCAGGCATTCCACCTGGATGACTGAGAATCCTCATCGACATACTCTTCAGATTACGGCACCAGAAAAACCCCACTCTAATCGGCCTCGTTACAAGGCCTGCACACATTCCCCAGGAGTGACAGGGCAGAAGCAACACGTGACCCCACTGATAAAAAAAAACTGTATTTACTGTTAGTGCAAGCACGATGTGAACATTCATAGGCAAAGTCTAAAAGCTCCGCTGTGAATTTTAGGGTACACATATCATTGTGGTGGTATAAAATCCAGGATTTGCAGGTGTGGACACAGCCAACAGTGCCAACAACCCAGTAACAGCAGCTTAGTCCCTGATAAAGTCAAGGACGAGGGCAATGTTGTTGTTAAAAATGCTATACAAACATAAAATGCATTCAACTGAAAATCCTTCAGCCAATTAAAGAGAGAAAAACATTACCAGGGCTTCAAGCAGTTTGAAAAACTCTTTAAACCAGGCTTAACAGAGTCAAGCTTTTAAAACGCAAGGTGCACTTGCAGATCCGTCCCACACGTAGTCCTGGTGTCGCACTGGGGCTACGAGCAAGCCGGTCTATAGCACTGACACGTCACGGAGCTGAGGCAGGTAACGGCGAAGAGAGACAAAGGCGCAGCGAATAGTGGCTGCACTGCTATGATGCATGCGCCTCGCCGTGAAGCACTGCAGACAGTGACGGAGCGAAAGCCGCTAACGCAGTCATAAAGCTTCACCTCGCAGAACAGCCAGAGCAAAAAGCTACGTCGCATTTCACAGCCTCCGCCCGCTCCACCAGACCGGCCAAGTTTCAGCGCTGCTTTCTCATAACCAACCCATACTTGGCAGCATCAATAAATCATGAAGCACTTCATACCATAAACGCAACCAATAAATTGTTTCTGTGCACTTCTGACAGAAGGTATTAATGAATATTAATAATTTGAAAGAGGTTTACTTTGCACCCCCCACTGACCCAAATGGCCTTCATTATTTCGAGCCGTAATTCGACTCCGCCTTATTTCCAAATGTCAAGGCTGGATTTGCAGGGCCTTCGCGGGAGAATCAATAATTCATGACATCATATTCAGATCACTGACTTCACGCTGTTAATGCTAATTTATGAAAGCTTCGCTAACGAACGGAATAAATCCACATTAATGGGCCAGCAAAAGGTCTGCTTCAAAGATCCTGCCCACTGCTGTGTGGCATCAGAAAGACTGCCCGCCTCAATAACCCATCAGGCGGCCTCTTTTTGACCTGGCTGCAGGAGTGTGTATATGTAAAACATAGCAGGGTTTCGGGCTCTGTTCAAAACGCATCTGTTCTAGCTATGCCCAGCCAATAAACGAAACGCAAAACTCGCACTAGGGGAGCGAAAAAAAAGATGAAAAGGTGCTCATACGCGATAATTCACAAAAACGTACGTTACCGCTGCTCGGTTATGTGGCGAAAAGAATTTCACTTTGAGCGGGCAAGGAACACAGCAGTTAAAGAGCTGCATTTCGTTCCAGCTTCATTAAAAGGTTCGGGTGACAGGATGAGGAACTGTAGTTGCATCTTCTACTGGGGCGCACAGCCTGAGTTACTTGTGAAAATGTACACAGTTTTATAGATGCCACAACAGGTTTGTGTGGTTTAGCGTGGCAGGCTCCAGTTAGTTTCCACCAGAGCCAATGAAGAAAACACACTCTGTCCATTGTGGTTGTTCTTATACTTGCTCTGCCACACTACTGCTTACCTGGACCAAGGCTGAGAAACATCTTCCCTACCTCCATTCCATAGTATGTCTGTAGGACCAGTGTGATCTCTACTACCCACTCTGTTTCAGTCCACATGTTAACCTCTCATACAGCTCCTCTCCTAACCTGAAAGGACTTTTTCAGTAACTCAGTGCAACATACTACACTTTGCTAGAGGGACCGTTGTGGTGGCTGCTGGAACCAAGAGTCTCAAAGAGATTTGATCAACACTTCTGCCTGAAATCATTTAGTACAAACCATCACCTTCTTGTCATGTATAGTTCAGCCAGAAACAGGAGTCATTCACTGGTCAACCTTGTAACACTTTCTATTCCATCTCCCAGTGTTCTCCATTCTCTTTTTGTGTTCTTCTACATCTACAGCCCAACAGGAAATATTCAGACGACCCCAGTAACTCAAATGCCCCAGCACGCCAAGGTAATACCAGGAACAGAAGATGCTAATGTTTCACCGTCGCTTGCAGGAGATACAAAAGCCCATGCACAACCCCTTAGAAATTACTGTGACACAGAGTCCCATACAGGATGTTGTCTCTACACCGTGACTCTCCTTAACCTCTGCAACTCCAAATGGAGATAGATGGGTAAAAAAACAACGTGCTTACACACGCATATAGCAGAGGCACGTGTGTGTGCAAGTGGACTCACAGGCTTACGTTATCAGCGTACAGGCTCGGAACACCTCTACCTGGCCCTGCTGACAACTGATCTGATGGTTTTCAATGCTCTCCACCTCCAGGAAAGACACATCTCAATACATCGATCCCAACTCGCCCCATCCTCCTGCTTCCACCACCCCACTACCAACCTCACAGCTAAAGGGAATTTTAAAATACCCCTATTGTTCTTTTGCATTTCAGCCACATCAGCAGCACGCACACGGCCGCGTGTGCAAACGACTGCGTTTGCATTCAAATGTCACAGTCGTTTAGCCGCGTTTGCAACAGCGTCTGACGGAGCTTGGTCAGAGCTGCCTCCGCTGGGTAACGGCTGAAAAGTACCAGAGGCGCATCCAGGAGATGCCAGACACCGATACGACCGACTGCATTAACATCCCAAGCACACAGGGAGGAGAGCATGGCCAAACGCCGCCTTTATCTGCTTTGCTTTAATAGCGGAAAATCAAATTACGCGTCTGTTGCCATAATATTCGGTGACCCACCTGATAGCAGATTGAACTGAACAGAAAATCTTCCTTCTGATCTCCAGCACACGGATTGTATTACTGTAAACCATAAAATCCTGGATGTTTTGTCCCCCCCCCCTTCTGTCAGTCAGCTTCCAGGAAAGGAAAATTTGAATATAATCCCTATTGCATCAAAAATCCATCATTTTGTGGGATACCGACTGTGTCTTCACACCATCAGAGCATTTACATAAACACCTTAGGAGGGTAAAAATGAAAAACAAAAACGTTGACAATACATCAGCGACAATTGTTTTTTCAAGGTCATAAAACCTCCCGTTATTTGAGATATCGTGTCGCAGAAGAATCAATTGCAAATAAAAGAATTCCTTTATCTCAGGATAACAGGCATGTCAAAATGAAATGTGTGACAATTTAAAAACAATCACAAAGCATTTAGCACTTTCTTTATCAACATCACAGAGGTCACTCATTCCAAACACCACATTTTGGAGTTTTTAATAAAGACACATTTTAGTAGCTACGTATATATTCACAGCAGCTGGAGCGCAACATACCAGGTCCTAACAACATCTGTGCCCACAAACCTTTACGGTCAGTTCCTGGTTAACAAACGGACACACTGAACCAGACCCTGTGACCCATACATAACCCAGCTCCACTGCTGCCCGACCCAAACATCAGCCTCTGATCCCCAAATCAAATGACCTTGATTTCAGGGGTTAAGGTTAAGACATAAAGCTGGCCTTTCAGGTCTTAGCAAAACAAGTCCACAGGCAGACATTTTAAATTAAACGAAGGTCAATAAACCTACTGTATCAATACTTCAATAACCGAGGTTGGATGTCACGGGGTGACCGTAATCGGTTATTGGTGCCTTGACGCTGGGTAAACCCCGGATTTAATTTCAGCGGTCCTCAACACCCTCCACCCCTCATCCACAGAGACAATCACATACAAGCAATGTGGCTCCAACACCTGATCACCAGCAGAGCCTTGCAGTCCAGACCAAAGCAAAACTAACGCAGCCCCCTGAGATCAGGCACAAAATCAGAAGCATTTGTCAGCCCAGATCCTGTATAAGGAATGAGAGAGACACACAATCAGGGCCGTAATTAAGCAGTGAAGGTAAAACGCCGGTGACCTCGTTGCGTAATTAACAGCCATTTCTTTCATCAATTTATTCCTCTTTTCCCGTGCTTGCGTTTAATTAAGATACAGGCCACCTTAAGGATATTTTGAAAGCAGAGTGGTGCAATTAGCGACGAGAAAAAATTGGGAAAGAAAAGGTTGAAACACACGCATGGGCAAGTGAGAGAGAATGAATGAATGAATGAAGGTAAATGATAAAGAGGCTACTCTGCACAGTGAGCTTTCAGGCACTAAAACCACAAGCAAGCTAAGATGCTAAAGCTGAACCGAGCTGGTTGTAACACCACCTAACACCTTAGGCCTTGAGCAGCTCACTTTTCATTTGATGCTGTACATTACTTTAGACACCTTCCCACATCCAAATCTCATGTTGATTTCAGTTCTTTACAAACCGCCCCAGAACACCAGCATGCCTGTCGGAATACAGAGATCTGATGTAGAAAGGCTGCATGGTCCTTGGCTGCCGATTCAAACTCACAGCCCTTGAGTCACTTCTCTTCTCGTTTCTTACAGCAGAACCGATAACTTCTCCCATCCAACAATGTGGTCCGTGTCAGACAAAGACCTGAGCCGCAAGCCCCCATCTGTGCCCTGTACACGTCCTGAGAGTGAGTTCTCAGGAGTCCCGCGTTCGCGCCTTCTCCCACCTACGCTCGAAGATTGCAACCTTTCCTAACATTGCAGTCCTTTTTTTTTTATCCACTGCTATCTGGTATTAGCCAGACAATCACAGATAATCCACGGTAACGGCTGCAAGAAGTATCCTAAAGAGTCGACCGACAGGGCTCCGCACGGGCGTCCGGTTCTCAGCACGCTGTCCGCGTGATCCCAACTCAGGGACCGCCCTTCCCTCCCAGCTTCATCTCCCTCTCTGTCAGGCAATTGCAGCCCGTGTGGCTTTAACCTGCTACACAAAGCCTGCTTCACAGAGTGAGTGAAATTTAGGCCAAATGGCTTCCCCCCAAAGCTCTCACCAGCCACCCTTTCTCATGCCATCGAAGGCTCTCAGAGATGTTGTGCGCACACTGTGTCATGCACACCTAAAAACCTGCCCCAGGTAACGCACCACACAGCTCAGGTTTCTATTGCTTTTAATCTCCTCCTTGGGTGGCAGAAAATCCCTGAGCATGCAGCCCCATCCCCCGAGAGAAACTGCATCCAGCTTGACATTGCACTGGCTGTTACACCCAAACAAGTTTTCCCCGCATAGCCGTATGCCAACATGAGAGCAGACTCCAATAAAGGAATCGAGTTTGTGGCTCGAGGGTTACAGGTTAAGGTCTAGGAAGACGACTGCTATTCGACCATCAAATGAGAAGAGTCGTATAAAAATACACACATGCACTTAGGAGACACGAACAGGCAAAGCGATATTTCTGCATATAGCTCCGGATGGAAGGGCTCTGCCAAGTAAATAAGTAAACATGTGCCAAACCTGTAGTCTCTTATTAGCACTTGCTCAACATTCCAGCTCTTATGCAACTGCGCGCACAGATTGAGGCAGCCAGCATTATTGTACAATAATAAAAAAACAAAAAAAGGACTGAACATATGGAAGCAGAAACCCTTAATGTAAAGAACACAGACATTTATATAAGAACCAAGTCCCTACGATGCTTTTAATGTTTGATGTCTGTGTGGGTGATGAATGAAGCCATGAGGCAGCAAAGAAGGGTATGCGTGCGTGCGTGTGTGTGTGTGAGAGAGAGAGAGAGAGAGAGAGAGAGAGAGAGAGAGAGAATTAACCCATGCACCAGAAACAGAACTTGTCAGAGGCTGTCAACCTGTGTGTTTATGAGCAAGAGAAAGCACGAGTGTGTGCACAAGTGTGTATTTAGTACAAACAGTGTGCATGAGTATGCCTGAATGAGCAAGCATCTTAAAAATAAATAAATAAACACCAGCACAATGCATCCACTCCATCTGTCTTTGCACAAACCAGGGACAGTTTGCTCTACGTACCTATATCACCGTTTTTACCTTCTACAAAGATTTGCTCTGAGACCTGCTCAGCAACGCTTGCACAAGTCCAGCCTAAATGGACTGGAACAGAACATTCCTGGCTCTATTCTCCAGTTAGGTTGGAGAAGCACTACGACTGAGGGCTACAGAACACGTACGGGTCGCTGGACTTGCTCTTCTTGGTTCCCATGCCCAGTCCTTCACAATCTCACCCTTCACCCTCCTCAGTGCTACGTCCTTCACCGTAAACCCCCCCACTCCCCCGTGTGCTGTCAAGCAGAGCCACGAGCCAAAACAACAGCACCCACACAGAACACGGAGCACAGCAGACACGCTCTGACTGCACATGCAGCCTACAGGCAATATTAAGCTAAAGGAATGAATTTTAAAACATCACCGCCTCGGGACAGGCCCCAGTGTGTATTTAACATAGGGTATGCAAGTTTAGCTTAGATCGGCATGGTTCATGAGAGAAGAGGGATGAGGATGGAGCCTGCTGGCAGTGAAGATGGCAGGCCCATCTGGGTCAGACATCCCCTTGAAACTCCTTCCTTCCTATCCTACCCCCAAAGTCATTTTTGTGCAATAGCCAACAGCATCATGGACAGCTGGGCGAAACGCAAAGCTAACCAGCACAAACACATCCTGCTCTGTGTGCAGAGATGCAGAAGGCAGACGCTGACCACACCTAAATGCTTAGCGACAGCCTTCGGTGCTGCTGCTGATGTCACGGCAACCATACCACGACACATTACTCTCCCTCCCTCGATGCCAATGGCACTACCGATACTACGGGTATTAGAGCTGGTTCAACAAGATTATATTGGTTCTGCTGCCACTATATCACATCTACTTGGACTGCAGCTAACAACAATATATGATGCTTGTACCAATGTTACAAACCATCGCTTCCATTTAAGTACTGACACTGCGGTGATGGATGCTCCTGGCGCTGTTGGGAGACCAACACTGCTGCTAAGATTTGTAGAAGCTCCAGCCTGGACAGGGCCCCGGGTCCCAAAACACGTGCAGTGATTCAGTCAGATTTAGAGACTGAAAAACTGAACTACAGGTCCTGCGGTCACCGCTGCTATGCCGTCACATGGAGTCAGACAGGTAGAGTACCTAAGCTTACCTCTGTTACGGTCAGGGAAACACGGCGGGGTCGTTGCAGCCAACATAGATTTAGGTGGCACTTGCCAGCACACGCCTCCGTGCCGTGCTGTTGGCATGGCGCGATTGGAACAGCGTAGCTGGTGATGCAGAGTTGGACCGTTCATCAATGTGAAGAAACGGCAAAACCCAGATGCCTGTCATGTTCTATGCCCTGATTAAGACACATGCACATGTTGTTTTTGCCTCGGAAATAAATAAATATGGTTTCTGGTTTCAGATACTGTGAGAAAATCAAATTGTGAACCCAGGACTGTGAATTGAAGTGTATCATGAGTTGAGGCATCATTATGTGGCGTTAGCTGTAAGTTGTTGTTTCTTTTCTGTACGCCGACCCTGAGCGCTGGAAAGGCGCCCTTATAAATAAAACGCATTATCACCATCTTTACATCCCTAGCTTTAGCTGAGGTTCACAGAGATGAGGCCACATTCAAACCCACAAACCTGAGCCACCATTCAAAATCAGGAATATTCATGTAAAATCTGTGTCCCTCCATTTTTACTCAATACCATCACTCTACAAACAGCTGGAGGAACCATCTCTACATGTGTCCATCAGCCAGTGTGCCACACGGACCAATCAAACGTGAGCTTCTGACGTTTTCCATCTGAATATAAAAGACAAGGAGCAACTGCAGCATGTTGCTAATGGCAAAGCAATGCAGACCACCCACACCCACCCACACCCACCCACACACACACACACAGGTGTAAGCGCAGCCCTCCGCACACGTGTGCACACAACGAGTCCACGCAGCATGCTTAACAAGCTGCCGATGCAGCAGAACACGCATGCACTCTTGGAGCATGAACGAGCAAAACGGATCGATGCCGTCGATCGTGCCGAAGTGAGCGGAAAGGTGCGCCAGCAAACAGGCGTTATGTAAAGCAGCCCAGAATCAAGCAGGGCTGGGAAAAGCCCAGCGAGGCGTCCCAGCACGGGCCGCGGCTCAGTTCCTCGTAGGAGACACGCTCTCTGCATGTCCAGAGGCTCAGAGTAAGGAGATCCAGTCGCAATATCGATGCTCGGCTGGCCAATGCCAGAAGGACAAAGGCCAACAGGTGTCACCGGCACAGTCAATGGTGACCCAACAAGACCGCCAGAGCCAGGTTGGGCTGCGACCCCAGGTTCTCCCGTCTGTCTAAGCACAACAAAAAGGCCTGTTAACTGTTTGGCGGAGGGGCTGCTGGCACCAGACAGAGCCGGGAGAAGCTGCAGACCGTTTCACAGAAACAACAGACGACTAAGTGCGCAGGCAGGAGCTGCAATATCACAAAAAACCAAACGAGCCGCTAAAAGGTCCCTGCTGGGGGAGGGGGAAATCGAAGGTCAGTGACAACTTGTTCCCGTGTTTAATTACGTACTTACCACTAACGCCATGACATCACTTTACCGTTTCATGATATGACACACAAAACTATAATCAACAGTTTATGTAGTTTTTATGTAGCTTTTGTACAGCGACAATAAACCTAATTGTGCAATCAGGCATCCGCTGATGATTAAACCTGCCTCTAACAACCACACTGTCATACTAACAACCACACTATCATAATACTTTATAGACAAGATGAGGCAATGATAATGTGTCGTGCAGGTCTTCACCTCTTTTCTTTTAATAGCACTGCCGGGGTGTTCTGAGGCTGTTAAGGACACAGACTTCTAACCAAAAGATTCATCTTGAGTGTCACAGTACGCAAAACCCACAGCCCAGGTTACCTCTATCATAAGAGGTCCCTAGGTGTGTTTTACCTGTACAGAAGAGCAATTTTAACAGTAGACAAGAAAACCATCAGGACAGAGTGTGACACGCCTCAAGCATCTATCCAACCAACGGGGTGTCAAACCCGGACGGGGATCTCTCATCTCACATGCGAACAACACAAAAATCGAAATCTAACAGCCATTGTTCTGTACGCTCCACACAAAGAGACGGACAAATGTGTGACACCGGCAGATTTAACACCAGTTTGATGCGTCGGTATCTCACAAAAGGCTGTCTGAGATGAACGGGGTATTGACACGGTAACGTGGAGAATTGACCGCCGTTCTTTCATCCAGCGGCTTACACACCTATTGCAACCAGACACGGACACCCGCACGCGCGTACACGCAAAACCAGCAGGCATATCTGAATTAGTGCTTTATCGAAAAACCGCACTCAGAAAGGGAGGTAGTTCAGAATGCATACTTTTTCTTTTTTTTTTAAATGCTAATCTGATGGCGTCTTTGTGCCAGGAGAAAGCCCCTCTCCACAATCTGATGTACCTGCTGATACCCCCATTGTAGCTCTCGCAGATGTTTCGATCCGGGAGGATCTTTGCCAGATCCAGACATTATCTAAGGGTGCGTATTAGACGCGCCTTCTGGATCGTCAGGGCACACGGACTCCGGTGTTTCAGACGCACACGTCTGCTGCATGCCCTCTGTGAAGCACCTATAGTTAAACACACACCCGCAAACATTTATAGATGCGTGACCATGTGTGATCATGCGTGGATTTCTTGTGGAGGCAGCTAGCCTCCATCTATCTCTTATACCTTTGGTGTGCAGCTCCAGAGGGGACAAAGTACACAGTGTAGATTGCAAAGTATTGTGCACCTCTCCCCCCAGCCCCCAACCGAGCTGTGCACCCCCCAGCTACACTATCACATATAATGTTTGACCTTTCCTTGTCCCCAATACAGCTCCTGTGACACACTCTTAGACCTGTCCAGTGCGAGTACGACAGATAACACCGTGGTCAATAAATGACAAAGGACATTTATTCACCTGTCTGTCCTCTCTTCTTCTGTTTAAACCCAGAGCTTATTGAAGCGTGCTGACTGGCTGCAGAAAGCTCTGAAAGCGCAGCCAATTGCTGAGCTGACCAATTAGATTGATTTTGCAGCAGGAAACAAAAGGGTTGCTGGGCAACAGCCACCAGTGATAGAACCGACTTTAAGCAAGCCATGTTATCCCAGGTTGGATCTCCTTGACCAAAAATAAGCCATGTCTGTCCCATGGGTTGATGTCTCCAGGCCTGTTTACTGTACACACCACAGAGCAATATGCACTCATGATCAAGCAGGGATGTAACACTCACTCCCCTAAACACTCCTCTCAGACTCCACATTTCACCGTTCTGTCGAGAATTCAGCTCTGCCTCTCTAAAAATTAGCCTTGACAGGATTGGGCCAATGGAAAAGAGCTCCATGACAACGGAACTGTGTGACAGGTGAGATCCTGACAAAAACTCTGTGCTCTCTGGACCTGTTACTTTAGAGTGAAACCTGTTGTTCCTTGCATTGCTCCACTTGTGTGTGTGTGTGTGTGTGTGTGTGTGTGTGTGTGTGTGTGTGTGTGTGTGTGTGTGTGTGTGTGTGTGTGCTATCAAGCTTGTACTGCCTTCA